>RJWK010021678.1:0-30496 GCA_004363435.1 Platanista minor
TCAAATATTTAGAGAAGAGCTAACACCTATCCTTCTCAAACTCTTCCAAAATACAGCAGAGGGAGGAACACTGCCAAACTCATTCTACGAGGCCACCATCACCCTGATACCAAAACCAGACAAAGATGTCACAAAGGAGAAAACTAGAGGCCAATATCACTGATGAACATAGATGCAAAAATCCTCAACAAAATACTAGCAAACAGAATCCAACAGCCCATTAAAAGGTTCATACACCATGATCAAGTGGGGTTTATCCCAAGAATGCAAGGATTCTTCAATATATGCAAATCAATCAGTGTGATAAACCATATTAACAAACTGAATAAAAACCGTATGATCATCTCAACAGATGCAGAAAAAGCTTTCGACAAAATTCAACACCCATTTATGATAAAAACCCTCCAGAAAGTAGGCATGGAGGGAACTTACCTCAACATAATAAAGGCCATATATGACAAACCCACAGCCAACATCATTCTCAATGGTGAAAAACTGAAACTATTTCCTCTAAGATCAGGAACAAGACAAGGTTGCCCACTCTCACCACTATTATTTAACATAGTCTTGGAAGTTTTAGCCACAGCAAGCAGAGAAGAAAAAGAAATAAAAGGAATCCACATCAGAACAGAAGAAGTAAAACGGTCACTGCAGATGACATGATACTATACATGGAGAATCCTAAAGATGCTACCAGAAAACAAACAGAGCTAGTCAATGAATTTGGTAAAGTATCAGGATACAAAATTAATGCCAAGAAATCTCTTGCATACCTATACACTAATGATGAAAAATCCGAAAGAGAAATTAAGGAAACACTCTCATTTACCACTGCAACAAAAAGAATACAATACCTAGGAATTAACCTGTCTAAGGAGACAAAAGGCCTGTATGTAGAAAACTGTAAGACACTGATGAAAGAAATTAAAGATGATACAAACAGATGGAGAGATATGCCATGTTCTTGGATTGGAAGAATCAACACTGTGAAAATGACTACAGTACCCAAAGCAATCTACAGATTCAATGCAATCCCTATCAAACTACCAATAGCACTTTTCACAGAACTAGAACAAAACATTTCACAATTTGTATGGAAACACAAAAGACCCCACATAGCCAAAACAATCTTGAGAAAGAAAAATAGAGCTGGAGGAATCAAGCTCCCTTACTTCAGAGTATACAACAAAGCTACAGTAATCAAGACAGTATGGTACTGGCAGAAGAACAAAAATATAGATCAATGGAACAAGATAGAAAGTGCAGAGATAAACCCACGCACATATGGTCACCTTATCTTTGATAAAGGATGCAAGAATATACAGTGGAGAAAAGACAGCCTCTTCAATAAGTGGTGCTGGGAAAACTGGACAGCTACATGTAAAAGAATGAAATTAGAAGACTCCCTATCACCATACACAAAAGTAAAATCAAAATGGATTGAAGACCTAAATTTAAGGCCAGACAGTGTAAAACTCTTAGAGGAAAACATACACCGATCACTCTATGACATAAATCACAGCAAGGTCCTCTTTTGACCCACCTCCTAGAGAAAGGGAAATAAAAACAAAAATAAACAAATGGGACCTAATGAAACTTCAAAGCTTTTGCACAGCAAAGGAAACCTTAAAAAACAAGATGAAAAGACAACCCTCAGAATGGGAGAAAATATTTTCAAAGGAAGCTACTGACAAAGAATTAACCTCCAAAATATACAAGCAGCTCATGCAGCTGAATATCAAAAAAACAAACAACCCAATCCCAAAATGGACAGAAGACCTAAAGAGACATTTCTCCACAGAAGATAAACAGCTTACCAACAAACACATGAAGGGATGCTCAACATCGCTAATCATTAGAGAAATGCAAATCAAAACTACAATGAGGTATCACCTCATGCCAGTTAGACTGGCCATCATCAAAAAATCTACAAACAAGAAATGCTAGAGAGGGTGTGGAGAAAAGGGAACCCTCTTGCACTCTTGGTGGGAATGTAAATTGATACAGCCACTATGGAGGCTGTATCAACAGTATAGAGGTTCCTTAAAAAACTACAAATAGAACTACCATATGACCCAGCAATCCCACTCCTGGGCATATACCCTGAGAAAACCATAATTCAAAAAGCGTCATGTACCACAATGTTCATTGCAGCACTATTTACAATAGCCAGGACGTGGAAGCAACCTAAGTGTCCATCGGCAGATGAATGGATAAAGAAGATGTGGCACATATATACAATGGAATATTACTCAGCCATAAAAAGGAACGAAATTTAGTTATCTGTAGTGAGGTGGATGGACCTAGAGTCTGTCATACAGAGTGAAGTAAGTCAGAAAGAGAAAAACAAATACCCTATGCTAACACATATATATGGAATCTAAAAAAACGGTTCTGAAGAACCTAGGGGCAGGACAGGAACAAAGACGCAGACGTAGAGAATGGACTTGAGGACACAGGGAGGGGGAAGGGTAAGCTGGGACGAAGTGAGAGAGTGGCATGGACATATATACACTACCAAATGTAAATTAGATAGCTAGTGGGAAGCAGCCACATAGAACAGGGAGATCAGCTCAGTGCTTTATGACCACCTAGAGAGGTGGGATAGGGAGGGTGGGAGGGAGAAGCAAGAGGGAGGGGATATGGGGATAGGTGTATATGTATAGCTGATTCACTTTGTGATACAGCAGAAACTAACACACCATTGTAAAGCAATTATACTCCAATAAAGATGTTAAATAAATAAATACCAGCCAAGAATTTTTCAGAATTGAGGAAGCACCAAAATATACAAAGCAAAATAAATTCATGCATAGTTATCTCTTAGTGACGCTATATACCATCAAAGACAGAGTCAAGATTACAAAATCAACCAGATTATCTACCAAAGAATATCAATTAGGCTGACAACAGTTTTTTTAATAGCAACAATGGAAGCCAGAAGGAAGTAGAATATCTTAAATGTGCTAGAAAATCATTATAGATCTAAAGACACTCAGAAATTGAGAACGCTTACCTACCCCCAAAAAACTCAGGGAAGGAACATACAAAGGGTGTACTTCAGGAAGAACGAGACAATCCCAGGAAGAAAGTCTAAAATGAAAGATTTGGTAAGTAAACAAAATGGTAACGTATGGGTAAACTGAAACACACATTAAGGTAATGACCATAGTAGGTAGCCTAGTCAGCAAGGTTAAAACCGGAGAAATTTAAAAACATTCAAAACATGGTATCCCCATAGCACGTAAGGTGGAAGCAGTGGTCAGTGGAACCAAAGCATCTTCAAATCCTTGTACTACTCAGGAGGATGGTAAAATAGCCATTAACTTTGGACTGTTATGTATATATAAAACGTTTCAAAGGTAACCACTAAAAGAATAGAAAAATGCATCTATCTTCCAGAGATGTGAAGAGAAATAAATGAAATGCAAAAGCAGATGAAAAGCTAAAGCTGACAACTGCTTTGAGCAGAGAGAATTTAGAGTTAGTAAAATCAACAAGCCTCAAGATTTTCCATGGGGCTTAGGATAGTATTAGACTACTCAGAAGAAGCAAGTGGCTGCCTTTTTGATAGGCTAGGGTAAAAAGGAAGTGACAGCAACGATTCCTTGTGCTTTCCTACCGGGAACTATAATTTATAACATTTGATACATCCCTTATTATTAAAATATTTTAGGCTAATTTTAAAATCTGCACCCAATTTAAAAGCTCCAGCAAGGAAAATGGACTTTAGATGGTTACTTCCTTCTCTCCTTTCAGTCTCCTCAAAAGAGCAGCTGTATCTCCCTCCCCCCAATGCCAACTGCCCCCTCACTGCCTGAGCAGCACCTGTGTAAGGACCTGATGGTGCCCCTGTGCTGGGGAACAGGGGTGCTGGTGTGGCCTGGCTCTGGCATTCACTTCAGATACTGCAGGGAGACTGCTCAGATCTTTTAACAGCAAAAAAGAAAAAAAAAAAAAAGATACTTTGTGATTGGACTTGAATGGAGATGTTGCCAGAAAAGCATTCTTTCTTTCAGCTGGTAGCATGGGGCAACCCTTCAGCTCTCACAATGAAAACTTTCCTCAACCGTTTTCTCTCCATCCAGTCAGCTGATTCCTTTGTAACTGTTTTAAAATTTAAACCAAATCATCTGTTGTTTTATTCAATTTTACATTGTAATTTTGGCAGACAATTTGTTTTTAACTCCTGGACCAGTGGGTTTTACCACAAGGTTCTTATTTCATCGGTTCTAGAGAAAAACCACAAAACATGGTTGTAAATTTTCAAGTCTTACTGACCAGCTGGATGCTATCCTTATTGACAGACAGTACCTCCAGACACCTTCCTGAAGTAAAAGTGACTTAGAAGAAATCACCTGAATTTGCATCTTACTAGTTACAAAACACCAACAGTCCCCAAATTACAGTGTGTTATGAGTTTGTGAGTCAGGTGTTTGGAATTCTACAGAAGCACTGTCTTAGCTGGTACTAGCTTTCTGGTCTTACCATTATATAACTATTATCCATAGCATCACTGAGGTATTATATGTTTACAATAGGAAATCATGCTGCAGAGCATCCATTTTTCTTAACCATATTACAATACAGACATAGTTCACAGGACCTGGTCAGCTGACCCAGTCTTCAACTCTGTCTCCTCCATTCTTATTTTTTGTTTTGTTTGTGGCCAGGCAATTTGGATTTTGTCCTCAACTGACCACTGGTCCAAGGAAAGGCTGTGGGAATTGTAGGACCTACTCCAAAAGGGGTGAGCACTGTTCACAGTGCAGGGAAGGTCTGTGGTCTCCACCAAAGGAAGGGGCACTTATCTCTGGAGCTCTCCCCCAGCCTTTAAGAGGAGTGGAAGAGGAAGACAGCAAGGGGAGCCCCAGTGGCCTGCTGGGCGGTCAGCCAGTGGGCAGACAAAGACTGCCGTAGGGGGCCAGAGCCCTCCCTTCCTGGGGCAGGAAGGAGGGATGTCAATTCCCACAGGGCAATTCCTAGAACCTCCAAGAACATAAAGATTGGGAGCCACCGAACATTTGACTCAGTCCCATCACTCTGGCCCCCTGTCCAGTGTTCAGAGTCCACTCACAGTATTCAGCGCTAGCTGAAACTCTTCCTGTGTCAGGTGTACTCCGGTTTGGGGCACCCCTGGGATGACACCCCTTGTGGGGATTAAGACTTGGGGGGGGGACTAAGAAACAGGCTCCTGAGGCTGTGGGAAGAGGAGAGGGCAGAAGAAACACGTGTGGGGAGGAATGAAGACTTCTGTAGCCAGGTGAGGAGGAGGAGAGCGTTCCAGAGTTGGGGTATTGCTGGTGTTTGGGGGGCCACGGGCAGCCGGGGAGAGGTGTGGGCCTCGGGACCCAGGTAGGATCTAGCCAGGATGGACGCCTTCACAGGGTTTTCAGGCTGGAGTGTGGGTAGCCCAGAGTTTCTTAGTGCCCCTTCTACATCCTCCCCAGAGGTAACATGAGGCTCACGTGGCATGTGACTTGTGCCTGGGCCGAGGGTCCCGAGGAGCAGTGCCAGCTGCGATGGGGAATGGGTGGGAATGCCAGCGAAATTGACAACTTCCACTGAAGCAAAGACGACGGGTCCACCACAGCCAGGACCTCCCCTCCCATGGCGGGGGCGCTGAGGCTCCCAGGAGGCTACCGGTGACTCAGGCCTGGGAAGAGAAGCGAGAAGGCTGCTGGTCCAGATCTTCTGCGAGTCCCCAGGTCTGGACAACTACGGTAATATGGGGAGCCACCAGTCAACTTGGCTTTGAGACCCTCAGCTACTGAGTTGCCTCCTCAGAAATGGGCTTTAGGACTTCTGGGGGTGCCCCCGGCGTGGTGGGGAAGCCAGGGAAGAAAAAGGAGTCCCCTGCTTCCAGGGAGGCCCAGAAAAGTAGTGAGGGGTCTGTTAGCCCTAGACTCACAGAGTTGGGAGGGGATCTGAAGGTCTTAGTTGGGGCCTCTGTGCTACTCTCTGCATATTTATTTGTGCATGGGGTCCGAGCCTTGAGGACACCTGTTCAGCTATGTTCATCCCATCTGCCAACGCTCATCAAGTCTAAAATAGTGGTGAGGGGCTCCACATCAGCTCAGAGACATTCGTTGCCTTTTTTTCCGAAGCTTAAATGGATGAAAGGTTATGATGTAAAGCATGTGTGTTTTTCATACACTGTGTCCTTGGTCCTGCATCCTGGCTTCCTAGCAGCATTCATCAGAGAGACAGGGAAGCCCTCGGTGCCTTGGTGCACCAGAAGGCACCATACAGATAAAATGGGGAGGAGGGGGATTGAAGACCCCAGGGGAGACTTAGTGCTCCTCTTTCCTCGTCTTCTCCCTCTATGGGAAGAAAGGCAAGCTTTGGATCGAGAAGACTGGAACAATCTAGGGAGGGGAAAAGGGGCTGAATGGAGATTGTCGGCTTGCAGCACTTACTGAACCTAGTGACGCCACCTGCAAAGAGGCACCTGATCAAAACTGCAAAATCAGAGTCCTTTTCGGGCCGGCCCCGGTTCCCTTTGTGAGACCCCTCCTGCCGCCACCCCCTGGGCAGCTCTGTGGGGACTAAAGTCACCACCCTACTCTGGTCGGCCTGCCATGGCCAGATTTCTATTCCCTAATCAGATCTTGCATTCCTTGACCATCTCCATCATTCGCCTGCGTAAAGTAATTCACAGCAAAGTTGAAAAGCCAGCTGCTTTTTCAGAGATTGAGGACACAGATGAAAGAGACCCACGTCATAGAAGGAATGTCTGTCCTTGTGGGTGAGACCACCTCCCGAGGGTGCCCACGCCTCAGTGGCAGAAGGGAGACTCAGATCCCACCCGGCTGATTCCAAAAGCCACATTCTTTCCAAACAAATTTCCAAGGACCGACGATGTGCGAGAACCCTTTCCTTAGGGATGAAGGGGTCCTTCCCGAACCAGTTACTTCAGGTTCATGGTGCTTTGCCTCCTGTTTCCCCTCCTGCCCATGAAATAAACGCATGGGATCTGTACTGCAGCCACAGGGGACTCCTGAGCACCCCAGGGAAATCTCCGTAACAGAGGAATTGCTGGAGGAGGGAACATGGATTGGCTCAAGAAAAGCACAATCGCAAATCACAAGAGTGCCAGCCCTAAGTGGCTGCTTCAGCAAGGCTGGTGTGCAAGTTCCTTCTTGCAGCGCCTTCCTGAGATTACTTACCAGCAGGCACCAGTTAAACCACGGTAACTAATAACGCTTCTGAAGGAAAAGGGAAAACGGGAGAATTTCAATCAATTCGGTATATTCAGTTGTTATCACATGAATGTTCTCAAACCAAAATACTAATTTTGAGATGATCTAGAACTAATCAGATAGTGCTACCTCTGCCAGACAAGATAAATTATCCCTCGAGGATTAAAAACAACGAAAACAAATAAGTTTATATGACTGTGTACTTCTCGTGAAACGCATGAGATTCTCAAACTCATGAGTATAGGCAAGCAAAAAAAAAAAAAAAAAAAAATCAGACAAGAAAAGTTAAAATCATGTAAAGAAGTAAAGATCCCATCTACACTGAATTACATTAATATAGTAAAACTAAGCTGTAGAGATTTGGTGAAGGAAGTCGAGTTTCGAATCTCACGTTCACAACTGTAACTCTACAGCCTGCTAAGAAATATGTCCCATTATTTACTGCTTTCAAATGTAATAAATCTTCAGCTAACGGTGATATTCAGAGACAGGAATGTCATAGTTCTCTGAGTTCCCCAGTTAAAGCGGTTAACCAGAAACCCTTTTTGAGTTCAGTCCTTCCTTTTGAAAATCTTTCTCGTGTTTTCCTCTGTTTTCTTGTCCTAATAAGTACAATGTACTCACCAGAGAATCTTTCTTCCAGACCCTCAGAATTATTGTACCATGCTGTGTTTGTGGAAAGTCTAAGAGACTGGGCTCAATTTGTAACCACCCTGGAAAACAGCCTGTTGTTTTTTTGATAAGTGTCTGGTAGGAATTCATTGAGTTGTGAGTAAACTCTTCCAAGTGACAAAAGTAGGAAGTAAAGCCAAGGGATCTATTTGAAGTTTCACTGAGTTCTGTCTCAACGAACAAAGGTCTTCTCCAGTTTCCCAGGCTGAGCAAACGCACACACAACACCTGTTTGAGATGGAGTTTTCAAAAAATAGAATCCCTGCATCTGAGGCAGTCATAAACTAGGATAAATATTGATAGTTAAGTCTATCACATAGAGTTGTATGTAAAGTACAGTGAGGATAGGAATTAAGTGGATGCAGGAGGGAGAGTGATAGGCCAGATGGCACTTGAATTAGCCTTGGAAAATGTGAATGGGATTTCTGGACAGAGGGAGGATGGTGTAGAGGCCATTCTAGAAGAAGGAAACAGCATTGATAAAGGCATATAGATAGAACTACATGGCACTTACAGGAAATAGTAATGTATCCATCTACATAGACTAGATTTCAGGGTTCAAGATGCAGAAAAGATGATTATGATGCCAGAAACAGAGACTAGATGGAATGAGTTAGTGATACCCTGGGTGTTTCCTGCTAAGTTTGTAATTTAGTAAGCACTGGAAAGTCGCCAGAAGTTTTAAAGCAGGAAAACAATGGTGTGATCAAATTTGTGTTTGGGGCAGGTCATTCTGATAGAGTGTTGGATGGCTTGCATGGGGCTCGACTGGAGGTGAAAACCTGAGAGGTTATTGCTGTGGAAAGATCAGGAGCATCTGAGCAACAACAGAGAGAACAGAGAGGAAGGGTGAGATTAGTGAGTCTTCTTGAAGGAGGATTGATCGATAGGACCTGTTGATTTCCTGATTTAGATAATCGGGATTCTCAGTGGATAGAGGGATAATTTAGTCCCATAAACTAGGGAGAATACAAGGATAAAGAGGCTTAAAGGAAAGAACGTGAATCTGAATACTAGGTAAATCTGAGGAGCCTGTAGGATTTCTGGATTAAAATCTCTAAGGACCAGTTGGATGGATCCTTACATGATTGAATCCCCCAAAGAGCATCTTAATATCCATGCAAAGTTTCATGACTAAGCAACCCTCGACAGAACAAATACTTGACATTAAACACATAAGCTGCAAACAGACACTGAAGGACCACAAAACCCATTCACCAAGACCAACCAAGAAGTCTGAAGATGGATGTTGTGCTGCGTTTGTTATTTGGTGCTCAATTTCCCAACCATCCCACGGTGCCATTGAACCTCTAAGTTCACCCCAGCAGGACCTCATGAAATAACTACCACTCCTGACTCCAAATGATTGCCCAGGGGAGGCTTAAACTTGGGACTCCAACTCAACAAGGAATCCTTTCTGATTCCATGAAAAATATGGTAGACAAGTGATCTTATTCTGTTTAGTGGACAACCTCTCTCTATCCTCTGCTGACCACGTGCAGTTCCCCAAGTGATTCAAGGCCTACAGCTGCATAGCCTCCAACCACGTTCCTTTGTATGACACACGCCTGAATACAGGAAGATTCTGTGTGGTGTGCAAACCACCCCTCTGTGTGAGCTAAGACTTTGAACTCCAACTCTAAGCCAGGCTTCCGCGATCACTACCAATGACATGTAGCTGTACTGTGTTGCTTGCTGACTCAAAACAAACACACAAACAAACAAAAAACTGCTTTCTTATCTGAGCACACAGAAGAGTTTTGTCACAAATATTTAAGCACCGTGCATAATCAAATTTCCCATATGAAATTAGGGTAGTTTCATGATTGCTTCGGTGGTATTATTAAATCACTTTGATCTGAGGTACAGTATACAACGTGATTCCATCAAAATCTCTGCCAAAGCAGCCACCAGGGTAGAATACATGAAAAATCTATCCAGCATGAAACAAGATTTGTTGGGAGATTAAACAGGAATGAGGCCAAGGGCAGAAGATTGAGAGCTGAATCATTTGTTGTCCTGACATAATGCTAAGGTAGTGAATTTCAACTCTGGCTGTGGCTTGGAGTTACCTGAGATTATTTCCCATCCTCACCCCCCAAAAATACTGTGCCTGGGCTCCAGTCCCAGAGATTCAGAAGCAACCCCCCTCCACCATGTGCACTTTTAAATGATTCCTTCTTGCGGTGTCTTTTATTCATGGTGCAAGAAAACTGATGACCTTCCAGAAGAAACTGAAAATGACCGTGAATGTGCATTCCCTCAGCCAACATGCGATACCCAGAGTGTGTCAGGATTGGAGGAACTGGGGAATAAGGCCTGGATGACACGGGGTGTGCGTGTTTCTGAGAGACACTTGGACTCCTTGGGATTTCCCTGGGCGTTCCTGAAGCTGCGACTGGGATCAAGCCTTGTGAGTGCCCCCGTGCTCTCGCCGTCAAAATAGTATTACCCAGTCTACTCAAAGACACTCGTCAGCCTGCGACAGGAGAGACGAGAGGTCCACCCTCCCCCGACCCTGGGCTAGGGGACAAGGGAGCTGCTATAGTAGGTTAGGCGGAGGGCGCGACAGCGACCGGAGGGTGTGGCAGTCCCCAGGGGTTGGCCATCATCAGGAGGGCTCTGTTTGGTCCCCAGGTCTCTTTCCCCAAAGTTCTGTCACAGCAAATGACGGATGAGAACCCAGGGACCTTGGCCAGCCATGCTCGTAGCTGGGAACTGTGGCCCCCAGGCCATCACCAGTGAGCACAGCTGGGATCCAGGTGGAAAGGGAGGCAGCTCTCGGTCCTCAGCTCGCAGGACCCCAGACCCCCCCTCATGGCCCCAGGCCTGCCTTCCCACACCCCTCTGACTCCACCCATTGGCCACCTGGACGCCGCCCCACTGTGACCAAGAATCATCGTGACCAGCCCTGCAGAAGGCCAGCCTGCCCGTGCCCACAGGACGAGGCCAAGTCAAGCAGATGTGAGTGGCCAAGATTCAAGGACACAGCACATTATCACAGGCATGGCTCCATCTACTGAGGATCTGCTCTGCGACGCCTCTGGGTGAGATACTTTACGGGCATCTCACATCCAAATACGGAAACAAGACTTAGGTTCAACGCATAGGAAGGTCAGATCCTCGGCCCTTTAGGGACCCTGCAGCTTCTAGGTGAGACCTTCCATCGGTTCCTTAACCCACTTGGACCCTCTTAACAATACTTTGATTTGGGGGTGGGCTTGGAGATTTTTTCCTGCACGACAGGTGGAAGGTGTAAGTCAGGTGATCCACTGGTCCTCGGAGTTTAGTCCGGTCAAGAGGGGGAAGGCTTTTAGAGGCAGAGCGACTTCAGAGATTATCTGGCCCAAACCTTCATTTCAAACGAGAGGAAACAGACTTAGAGAGGTGAAATGATTGTACAGAATCATTTGGAATTTGATGGCAGAAAAGGGTGAGGACCCCAGGGCCCTGACTTGTCCCCCAGTTTCCCTCTGGTGAATGCAGCAGATGTGGTTTCCAGGGAAATCAGTCAAGTCCTCAACAGCAGATAATGAGGTCGCTGAGGCTGGGGTCCCAGTGGTGGACACAGAGGAGCCGCAGTGGCCGCAGGAAACAGACAGAAAGGACAGTGGCGCCAGAGGTGGCATAAGGCAGCATGGGGTTAAGTGACAAGTGGACAGCTAAGCAACTACCACTTTGGGAACTGAAAAGATGAGATCACGACGTAGGTGGATGAGAAAGAAGTTATTGGGTAAGTTTATCCTCCAGATGAAAAGGCATGGACGCGTCAGGGTCCCAGGGAGGTGCTGACCTTGCTCTTAAGGTGATACCAGGATGCACTGCCTGGGCAACAGGATGGACTTTGATAAAACGTGGCCACAGGAGATGAAATGCTTCCGTGCATTTTGGAAGCCTGATTTTTCTGTCTAAAGTGGTTGACCCGAAAGCATATTGGGTTCTACAAAAGCTCTGCTTACAGGTTTGCATTAGGGATGATGAATAAATTCCCAGTTGGGTGGGATTTCGCGTGAGGTGTATGCAAAGAAAGTTGAGGCAGGAACACGACCCTGTTGTTTACTCACCGCTGTATTAATTCGTTCTAAATTATCTCTAAGATTTGTAACCACAGCCAAAGGTCACATTATGATTGAGACAAAGTTTTCCTTTTGGTTGGAAGTTCATTCTTAGCACTCAAACACCTTGGCAAGGCCTCCCCCCTCAGGCTCCTGACCTGCCCTGGGCCACCCTCTCATGAGCTCTGGACATTCCACTGCAATAACCTCCTAACTTGTCTTTTTCCTCCAGAAGAACATATCAGGAAAACAACCATCAAGCTCCTAAGGGTCAAGAGACTACACAGTTCACGTTGTGTATGTGCAGATCCTGTGTCACATACTCGAGGCCAGAGTTTGCTGTTCCAGTCTGGTGGAATTTCCAGAAACCGGTATTCCTCAGAGGAATGTTTCAAGTCTGCTGTTTGAAGCTTGGTAATTTTACCTGGGCTTCTTTTTTCACTCAGGTTAATCAACCAGTGTTGGGAATTCCTTCATAAGCCCACTCTCCTGCCTCCTCTACATTAGATAAGCCCACATACTACAGACAGAATCCAACTTGCACTAAACTAGAAAAGCAAGTAAGAATCACTTACGCAGGAAAAACATCGCTCTTTTAAACAGGTTTTTTTCTCCTTAGTCAAGATATATTTATTGTCATTTCCAGAATTACTCTTGTAAGTATCTGGTTATCATAACCACGAAAAGACAGCTGATTAATTTCAACTGCTGGATAAAAGCAGGCAGCATTTTCAAGATGTCTGGTTTCACCCTTTTAACCCAAAGAATAACTATAAATAGATGGTAGAGCCTGGGATTTCCACAGCTGAGTGCTGCTATAAATAGTTTTAAACATTTTCCCACTTCATGTTTTCTAAAAGAACATTCTCCACTTCCTTTCTTGGATAACCTCTGGGAATAAAGTGAAATCACATTCAGAATTTTATTGAGGGAGTTTAACGAAACTCTTAATGAACCTATTAGCAATTCTAGACATTCCTCAGATATTCAAAGAACTGAAAATAAAATGATTCTACAGATTAATAGTCCTGAGGAATGCATTTTTAAAATAAGCTTTTAAAGCCTCATCTCTTCTTCTCTCGATACTGGGAATTTTCTTTGTAAAAAAATTAAGCCAAGACCTGGACCCCTCACTTACAGTTGTGGTTTAACTTAAGTGAAATTTATTCGAATTTTCTTGAGAACTTAGCTAGATTGGGAACTGTGGAGGCTACAAAATGAAAAAAAAAATTGTTTCTTTCAACTTTCTTTACACATAAAACCTCCAGAAATAAAGATGTGAGTTCCACTTCAGCTCTTTAGGCATCCAGACTATTTATCTTCTTGCTTCAAGAGTATTCATTAGACACCCTATAGAACACACACACAGATTTTAAATTCTTTGAAAAATCTCTGCCATTAAATGCTTTCCCATGGCGCATCGTCCATGGCAGTCAGAGCAAAGCCAGAGCAGCATAGAAGTGCCTCTCCTGAGAGGGATGCCTGCATTCTAGCAGCCTCTGCTGGTGGTTATTTTTGACAGTGGAGAAAGCAAAATTAGCCAGTCTCCTAAATGGCAGGAAAATTAACAAAGAAAGGACAGCAATGAACACAGGTAATGTTAGTAAATCTTATGTTCCTGTTTTATATTTTGGTTAAAGAAATAAGGGGGGGGGGAGAAATGAGATGCTATAAAATTGTTTTAGAGATTTACAAAAATTAAGACAATTTTTACTTTTAGATTTACAAAAAATATTGAGCAAAAAGTAGAGTTCCCATATATCCCCTCACACACCGCCCATTTTCCCCTATTTCTAACATCTTACATTAGTGTTGTACATTTACTACAACTGATGAACCAATATGAACATTAACTAAAGGCCATAGTTTATATTACAGTTCATTTTTTGTGTTGTACATTCTATGGGTTGTAACAATTATATAATGACACGTATCCATCATTATAGTATCATACAGAATAATAGTTTTAGTGTTCTAAAAATTCTCTGTGCTCTCTGTATTCATCCCTTCCTTGCTCCAACCCTGGGCAAGTACTGATTTTTTACTCTCTCCGTAGTTTCGCCTTTTCCAGAATGTCATAAGGTTGGAATCATACAGTATGTAACCTTTTAGTTTCTTTCACTTTGTAATATGCATTTAAGGTTCTTCTATGTCTTTTTGTGGACTGATAGCTCATTTCTTTTTATAACTGATTAATATTCCATTGCCTGGATGTAGCATAGTTTATTTATCCTTTTACTAACTGAAGTACATTTTGGTAGCTTCCAAGTTTTGGCAATTATGAAATAAAAGCAGGCATGTGCAGGTTTTTGTGTGGACATAAGTTTTCAGCTCCTTTGGGTAAATACTAAGTGGCATGACTGCTGGATCACATGGTAAGAGTGTGTTTAGTGTAGTAAGAAACTGCCCGCTGTCTTCCCAAGTGACTACCATTTTGTATTCCCACCAGCAATGAATGAGAGTTCCTATTACCCCACATTCTCACCAGCATTTGGTGGTGTCAGCGTTCCAGATTTTGGCCCTTCTAATAGGTGTGTAGTGGTATCTCCTTGTTTTAACTTGCATTTCTCTGATGACATGTGATGTGGTGCATCTTTTCTTATGCTTATTTGTCATTTGTATATCTTCTTTGGCAAGGTGTCTATTAAGGTCTTTGGTCCATTTTTTTTAAACTGGGTTATCTGTTTTCTTACTTTTGAGATTTAAGAGTTCTTTGAATATTTTGGATAACAGTTCTTTATCTGATGTGTCTTTTGCAAATATTTTCTCTTAGTCTGTGGCTGGTCTTCGAATTTTCTTGATATTGTCTTTCACAGAGCAGAAGTTTTAAATTTCAATGAAGGTCAGTTTATCAATCATGTCTTTCATGGATTGTGTCTTTGGTGTTCTATCTAAAAAGGCATCACCATACCCAAGGTCATGTAGGTTTCCTCCTGTTATCTTCTAGAAGTTTTCATAGTTTTACATTTTACAGTTAGGTCTGTGATCCATATTGAGTTAATTTTTGTGAAAGGTGTAATTTCTGGGTCTGGGTTTATTTTACTGCAAGTGGATGTCCAGGTGTTCCAGCACCATTTTCCCCCAGTTTTATTGGGATTTAATTGACAAATAACACTGTATAAGTTTAAGGTGTTCAATGTAGTGGTTTTATATATGTATCTAATCAGCACCACTTGTTGAAAAGACAATCTTTTCTCCATTGTTTTGTCTTCTCTTGTTTGCAAAGATCAGTTCCCTTCTGTTATAGGTTGAATTGTGTCCCCCCCAAAAGATACGTTTAAATACCTTAAAAACCTGTAAGTGTGATCTTATTTGGAAATAGGGTCTTTGCAGATTATCAAGTTAAGATGACGTCATTAGGGTGGGTCCTAATTCAATATGGCTGATGTCCTTATGTCAGTACATTTGAGCTGCTATAACAAAAACACCATAGACTGGGTGGCTTAAACAACAGAAATTTATCACAGATCTGGAGAGTATGTAGTCCAAGATCAAAATGCTGGCTGATTTGGTGCCTGGTCAGAGCCTGCTTCCTGGGTCATAGACAACTGTCTTCTTGCTGTGTCGCACTTGGCAGCAGGGGTCAGGGTGCTGTCTGGGGTCTCCTTTTTAAGGGCATAATTCCATTCATAAGGGCTCTGCCATCATGATCTAATCACCTCCCAAAGGCCCCCCACCTCCAAATACCATCACGTTGGGCATCAGAATTTCAACGTATGAATTCTGAAGGGACACAAATATTCAGTCTATAGCATCTCACATAAAGGTGAAATTTGAACACAGACATACACAGAGGAAGAAAAGGTAAAACACACACACAGGTAAAAGACAGCCACGTGAATGGACAGATTTATCTACAAGCCAAAGAACAAGGATTGCCAGCAAACAGCAGAAGCTAGAAGAGGCAAGAAAGGATCCTTCCATAGAATGGTTAAGACTAGCCTCCAGAAGCATGAAGTAACAATTTCTGTGGCTTTAAGCCACAGTTTTTGGTACTTTGTGCGGCAGTGTTAGAAAACTAATACACTGTCTATTCCTAGTTTGCTGGAACCTTTTGCTTCTGTTTTTTAAATCAGAAATGGATGCTGAACTTCACCAATGCTTTTTCTGCATATATTGATATTACAATATGGTTTTTATTTTTTCTATATGATGAATTACATTGATTTTTAATTTTTTTCCAAATGTTTTTCTTCATCGATTGAGATTACCATTTGGGTTTTCTTTTTTATTCTATTAGTAGGATGAGTTATATTGACTTTTGAATGTTGAACTAGTCTTGAATTCCTAGAATGAACCTCACTTGGTTGTGATATATTATCCTTTTGACATACTGCCAGATTTGATTTGCTAAATATTTTGCTGAGAACTTCATGACCCTGTTCCTGAAGGATATTGGTCTCTAGTTTTCTTCTCTTGCTTTCTCCTTGTATGACTTTTTTTTTTTTTTTCTGGCCACACCACACGTGGCATGTGGGATCCTAGCTCCCCAACCAGGGATCGCACCCTCGCACCCTGCATTGGAAGTGTGGAGTTTTAACCACTGAACCACCAGGGAAGTCCCTCTTTATATGACTTTTGCATCAGAATAATACCTTGTAAGATATGCTGGGAAGTTATCTTTCCTCTTCTGTATTCTGGAAGAGATTGATGAAATTCACCAGTAAATCAGGGCATTTAGGCTTGGAGTTCTCCAAATGGGAAAAAAATTTTTTAAAGCTATATATCCAGTTTAATAAATATAGAACTATCCAGTTTCTACTTCTTCTAGAACAAGATTTGGTAGCTTGTGCCTTTCAAATAATTGGTCTGTTTAATCTAAATTGTTGAATTTATGAGACTAGAGTTCTTCATAGTGTTCCCTTGTTCTTTTAATGTTTATGGAATCAGTACTGGGATCCCATCTTTCATTCCTGTTATTTGTAATCTGTGTATTCGCTCATGTTTTTCTTGGTCAGCCTAGTTGGTAGTTCATTAATTTTACTGACCTTTTCAAATAACTAGTTTGGGGTCAAATTTCTCTAATGTCTGTTTTGAATTTCATTTGTTGTTATTATTTCTTCCTGCTTTGAGTTTGCTTTTTTGGTTTTTTTTATATTCCACAAATATGGCCATATTGCATTTTCATTTTTATTCAGTTAAAACTTTATAATCACCCTAGAAAATTCCTCTTTGCCCCATTGGCTATTTAGAAGTATACTGTTTAATTTACAAATATGTGGGAATTTTTCAGTTATTGATTTCCAATTTAATTCCATTAGGGCCAGAGAAAACAACTGGAATAATTTCCATTTATGCTTTTAAATTTGTTAAGGTATGTTTTATGGTCCAGAATATGGTTTATCTTGGTAAATGTTTCCTATGCACTTGAAAAGAATATGTATTCTACTGTTTTGGGTGAAGTATTTTATAATTATCAATTTTATCACATTGATTGGTAATGTTTTTCTGGTCTTCTACATCCTTGCTGATTTTTGGTCTATTTGTTGTATCAGTTACCAAGAGAGGTCTTGAGATCTCTAAGTATAATTGCAGACTTATCTCTTTTAAATTCTCTCATATTGGGCTTCCCTGGTGGCGCAGTGGTTGAGAGTCCGCCTGCCGACGCAGGGGACACGGTTTCGTGCCCCGGTCCGGGAAGATCCCACATGCCGCGGAGCGGCTGCGACCGTGCGCCATGGCCGCTGAGCCTGCGCGTCCGGAGCCTGTGCTCCGCAACGGGAGAGGCCACAACAGTAAGAGGCCCGCGTACCGCAAAAAAAAAAAAAAAAAAAAATTCTCTCATATTTAAAAACATTTTTAATGGCTTAACATGGTAAAAATATATATCATAAAGTTTAGCATTGTAACCACTTATAGGTGTATAACTTAGTGGCGTTAAATATGTTCGCAATGTTATCCAGCCATCACCACCATCCATTTCCACAACTCTTTCATCATGGCAAACAGAAACTCTTTACGCACTAAACACTAACTCCGCAGGTCCCCCTCCCCATAGACCCTGGTAACCTCTGTTCTACTTTCTGTCTCTAGGAAACTGCTTACTCTGGGTACTTCATATTAATGGAATCATACAATATTTGTCATTTTGTGTCTGGCTTATTTCACCTAACATGATGTTTTCAAGGTTTATCTATGTTGTAGCAAATATCAAAATTTCATTCCTTTTTAAGAATGAATAATATTCTAGTATATATATATATATATATATGCTACATTAAAAAAAATCTCTTCATATGTTGATGCATGTTTGGGGTTGCTTCCACCTTTTGGCTATTGTGAATAATGCTGCTGTGAACATTGGTGTGCAAGTATTTGAGTCCCTGCTTTCAATTCTTTTGAATATATACCTGGAAGTAGAATTGCTGGATCATATGGTAATTCTGTTAAACTTTTGGAGGAATCAAACATTTTTCCACAGTGGCTACACATTTTACATTCTTATGGGCAGATACTTGTTCATTTTTTTCTTTTTTTAAAAAATAGCCATCCCATTGGTTGTGAACTGGTATCTCATTGTGGTTTTGATTTGCATTTTCCTAATGACTTGTGATGTTGAGTACCATTTTGTGTGCTTTTTAGCCATTTATATACTTTCTTTGGAGAAATGTCTATTTAAGTATTTTGTCCATTTCTGGATTGTGTTGATTTTTGCTGTTGAATTGCAGGGGTTCTTTATATATTCTAACGTATTTTTTTAATCAAATATATGATTTGAAAATATTTTCTCCCATTCTATGTCTATCTTTTCACTTTCTTGATAGTGTCCTTTGATGAATAAAATCTTTCAATTTTGATAAATTCCAATTCATGTATTCTTTTCTATTGCCAGTAGATTTGAGGAGGGATTTTACTGAACCTGTAGATAATGTTGGGTAGTTTGTCATGTTAGCAATATTAAATCTTCCAATCTATGAACATGCATTCTCTCTCCATCTACTTACGTCTTTAATTTCTTTCAGAAATTTTTGTAGTTTTCAGTGTACAAGTCTTTTGTCTCCTTGGTTAAATTTATCCTTAAATATTTTACTCTTTCTGATTCTATCATAAATGATTTTTTCTCTTAATTTCCTTTTTGGATTGTCTAGCGTATAAAAATAAAACGCATTTTTGTATGTTCATTTTTTACCCTGCAACTTTGAATTGTTTATTAGCTCTAGCAGGGTTTTTTGGTTGTTTTTGAAATTTTAGTGTAATTCTATCAGAATTTGCTCCATATATTTTGATACCCTGTAGTCAGGGGCATTCGCATTTAAGATTGTTTTGTCTTCTTAAAGAAATGACCCCTTTATCATTATGTATTTTGTTTTGGCCACTTCAGTTTTCTTTGGATTAGTGTTTGGATATTATTTTTCCCATAGTTTTACTTTTAAGCTATCACCATATATAAAGTGGGTTTCTTGCCTTGTGGCTCTCGGAGCAGCACCATGGCGGTCGGGAAGAACAAGCGCCTTACGAAAGGCGGTAAAAAGGGAGCCAAGAAGAAAGTGGTTGACCCATTTTCTAAGAAAGATTGGTATGATGTGAAAGCACCAGCTATGTTCAATATAAGAAATATTGGGAAAACACTAGTCATGAGAACTCAAGGAAGCAAAATCGCATCTGATGGCCTCAAGGGCCGTGTGTTTGAAGTGAGCCTTGCTGATCTGCAGAATGATGACGTTACATTTAGAAAATTCAAGCTTATTACTGAGGATGTTCAGGGCAAAAACTGCCTAATTTCCATGGCATGGATCTTACCTGTGACAAAATGTGCTCCATGGTCAAAAAATGGTAGACCATGACTGAAGCTCACGTTGACGTCAAGACTACCGATGGTTATTTGCTTCGTCTCTTCTGTGTGGGTTTTACTAAAAAATGCAACAATCAGCTTCGGAAGACCTCTTATGCCCAGCACCAGCAGGTCCACCAGATCCGCAAGAAGATGATGGAAATCATGACCCGAGAGGTGCAGACAAATGACTTGAAACAAGTGGTCAATAAATTGATTCCAGACAGCATTGGAAAAGACACAGAAAAGGCCTGCCAATCTATTTATCCACTCCATGATGTCTTTGTTTGAAAAGTAAAAATGCTGAAGAAGCCCAAGTTTGAATTGGGAAAACTCATGGAGCTACATGGTGAAGGTTGTAGTTCTGGAAAAGCTACTGGGGACGAAACAGGTGCTAAAGTTGAACGAGCTGATGGATATGAGCCACCAGTCCAGGAATCTGTTCAAAAATCAGACTTTTAATGGTGACAAATAAAAGACCTCATTTGTGATATTTTTTAAAAAATTAAAAATAAAAATAATAAAGTGGGTTTCTTGTAATAATGGAGTCTCGTTTTTATCTAATATGAAAACCTCTGTCATTTACTGGATGCATTTAGACTTGTCACATTTAATGTTATTTATGTGTTTGAATTTAGGCTGATCATTTTGTTTTGTTTGTCCTGGTTTTTGTCGTTGTTCCTATCCTCCCCCTTTCCTGCACTTTTTGAATGTATTATTTGAATGTATTTATTACTATTCCATTTAAATTTAAATTTATCTTTAAAAAAAAACTCCTATTGCATATTTTTTTTTCCTGGGAGCTCTATTACAACATACATACTTTATAGTCCAGTTACAGTTAATTTCTCTTTTTAAGCAAGCCATAGATGCCTTACAAGCATATCAGTACCTTTAGCCTCATCCCTTTTATATCATTGTCATATGTATCACAACTATGTACATTGGCAGCCTCACTAAGCAATGTTATAGTGTTTGCTTTCCATCACACACATTTTAAGCAGCTTAAAGAAAAAAATACTTTATCCAGATATTTGTAATTTCTCTTGCTATTCCTTCATTTCTTAAGTTTCAAGTTTCCCTTAGCCAGGAGAACTTCCGTTAGCATTTCTTTTAGAGCAGAAGTGCTGGTGCCAAATGCTCCTAGCTTTTTTCATTTGAAAATGTATTTTGTATTTCCAAAGGACATTTTTGGTACATATAGAATTCTGGGTTGATAGCTTTTTTTTTTCTTTCAGCACTTTAAAGATGTTTGACAGTCTTCATGCCACCATGGTCTCAGATGAGAAATCTTCCATCATATGTAATTTTTATCTATAGGTAATGTGTTTTTATCTACTCCTTTCATAGCTTTTCATTTTTTCTTTTTCGTTCTCCCTGTGTCTCTCCTCCTTTTAGTCTTCTTTTCCCCTTCCTCTTCTCCCTTATCTGCTTTCCACTCTATCCTCCTTCCTTTTGCAGTTTGATCATGATGTGTCTTGGCATGGTTTTCTTCAAGTTCTTCCTGATTGAGGTTCACTGAGGTTTATGTTTTCCCTCAAATTTGGTAAGTTTTAAGCATGTCAATTTTTTTTTCTAAATATCTTTTCTGCACCAATCTTTTTCTTCTCCTTCTGAGACTCCAATGATATAAATGTTAGATATTATTTCGATGTTGTCCCCACAGGTCCCTGAGGCTCTGTTAGTTTTGTTTTAAATCTTTGTTTGCTGTGTACTTCAGATTGGATTATTTCAATTAATTATTTTCTAGTGTGTCTCTTTCTGATGTGTCCATTCTTTTGAGCCCATCCAGTAAATTTTTAAAAAATTTGTATTACATTGTATTTTTCAGTCCTAAAATATTCATCTTGTTCTTTTTTTTTTTTTTTTTTTTTCCGGTACTCGGGCCTCTCACTGTTGTGGCCTCTCCCATTGCGGAGCACAGGCTCCGGACGTGCAGGCTCAGAGACCATGGCTCACGGACCCAGCCGCTCCGCGGCATGTGGGATTTCCCCGGACTGGGGCACGAACCCGTGTCCCCTGCATCGGCAGGCGGACTCTCAACCACTGCGCCACCAGGGAAGCCCTCATCTTGTTCTTTTTAAAAATAGTTTTTCTCTCTCTGTTGAGAACTTATTTGTACCTTTTGTTTATCTCAAACATGGTTATAATAGCCGCTTAAAGACACTGTCCACGAATTCCAACATCTGAGTCATCTCACTGTTGGCATTTGATTGTCTTTTCCCTTGAGAAATGGTCATACTTCCCTCATTTTTTTTTTGTATTAAGTAATTCTGCCTTATAGCTTAGACATTAAGTATTTGTGATATGAGACTTGGGTCCTGTTTGAGTACTTTGCAAATGCTCATTTTGTGTTGTCTGTTTTAGCAGGCCATCAGCCTGGTTAGGTTGAGACTGCAAGTCCTTTCTGCCTTCAGTGGGCAGTGCTTTCTATCTCGGTTCAGTTTTCCAAGCCTTTCTATTCTTCACAAGGTCTGTTCTGTGCATTCACAACTCTGGATGAGCATGGGGCTTGTGCAGATTCCTACACAGACTTGGGGGATGACCTTCTCAAACTCACTTCTCTCTGGGATTTCCCTGACAAAAGTCTGACTCTCCAGGTCCTCTTTCCCCAGTTCCTCTGACCATAGTTTTCCCTTGGGATTTTAGGTGCCTCTGCAAGATGTGTTAGCTTTATGGCTGAGCCAAGAGAGAAAAAAGGCAAAAAAAAACAAAAGAAAGAAAATAAAACAGCTTTCCCATGCCCGCTGCCCCCTTCAGCTCCCAGGGTCCCCTTTTCTTAGTTCTCTGGCCAGAAAAATAGGGTTTCTCTTGGAGGTTTTGCTGTCTGCACCTGCTGTGTAGTTCTGCAACTCAGACTGCTCAGGTGAAAGTCAGGAGATAAAAGGAAAAAAAAAACTCCTGGACACTCACTGGTACTGGTCATTTTTCAAATTCTTATATCCTCCTCAATCTGCCTGCTGTTGTTTACTTTTCAGTCCTCAGGTAGTTGCTATTTGCATCCTTTTTAGAGATGTTAGCTACAATCAACTAGAGAATTAAGGAGTAACAAGTGTTTGTTAAATGAAAAGAGTAAGTCTCATCTATCTCTCTTACTGCTCTGTCAGCTCCAGGAAGGCATGGACTGTGTCTCTTCTCCAATGTGATGTGATTTGCCTGATCCAGTGTGGTACACGGTGAGATCAAAATAGGTTTTGAATTAAATAATATTGGGCAAAGAAGAATGAGTAAGAGCATATTGAAATGATTAAGAAAAAAGAAGTTAACCAAGAACATGTATAGGGTGACAAAATATGAGATAATGATATAAGAATGATGGATCTTTTGCTTAAGACAGGAGATTAATGGTAAAAACTCTGTAGACACACCAGGGTTTTGAAAGATATAAGTAGGGGAATTTTGCTGTTGTAATATTAAATAATAAATAAAGCTCTTGGCAGAGGAGGCAAACCTGAAAGTAATATACTGTTCGGTAAACAATAGAAATTGGCATGGATTTCCAAAAAAGAAAAAAACAATCATTTAAAAATCTGGGCTTTAGGTTTTGATAAGAGAAACAGTAATAGCATGAGGTATAGAAAATAAAGAAAGAGAGGAAGCCTACTGTCCACTCTGAACAATGCCTAATGAAAGGTTTGAAAGCCAGAGACAATGGGAGATGTCCTTTCTAACTGTTCTATGAGGTGTCAGTGCTCGTCCAAATGAAGCTTCAGAAAGACACTCAGATGCCGGATAACAAAATGGTCACAGGTCAAGGCAAGTGACCCATATCGAGGGTCATCAGTACAGAAGAAGTAACATTACACAGGATGGCTGCTGACATCCCTTGGCAGATGACAAGGGGAATTATCATGGGGATTCTTTAGTAGAACAGAAGAGTGACTGATGTTTAGCCACACATAGCTGTAGGTCGTTCAAATGGTGTCTCCAGTGGTAGTGTTTTCTTCACAAAATGAAAGCGAGGGGGGAAAGGAACATTTCCAAAATACGTACCTTTCAACAGAAAAAGAACAATGTGTTTAAATCCCATAAATTATTAGAATAGTACCGATTCAAGAAATGGTATGGTTGAATCTTAACAGTCTTATTTCTTTCAGAAATTTTGAAGCTATTTATAGGAAAAAACTTTTAAAAATAATTTAAATGATTTTCAATATTTGTTTTAAAACATGAAAGGCCTTAAACACTGAATATAACAATATGGTCACCATTTCTAGCCAATGTGATAATTATTATAGGATTACAGACATACAGAAAAAGAGATTAGTCAGGGAGGTGAGGAGGGAGAAACAGCACTAGCAACACCAGTGATAAACTGTGAACGATGTCCAGTAACTTATGAGGAAAGCTGGGGAGAAACCTTCCATGCTCTAGTGATCTGACTAATGGAACGACCTTTAAATTTATACTTTTTTGTTTGCAAGTTAATAATAACTTGTAATCAAGTCTAAGTGTGATTTTTGTCCTACTGGATGAGCTATAATAAAATTGAAGTTAAGCTGCAGAGAAAGAAATCAGAGTGCTCACTCTAAAGTCCATTTTAGGGACTTCCCTGATGGCACAGTGGTTAAGAATCCACCTGCCAATGCGGGGGACACGGGCTCGATCCATGGTCCAAGAAGATCCCACATGCCTCGGAGCAACTAAGCCCATGCACCACAACTACTGAGCCTGCACTCTAGAGCCTGTGAGCCACAACTACTGAGCCCACATGCTGCAACTACTGAGCCCACATGCTGCAACTACTGAAGCCTGCAAGCCTAGAGTCTGTGTTCCGCAACAAGAGAAGCCACCGCAATGAGAAGCCCCTGCACCTCAAAGAAGAGTAGCCCCCGCTGGCCGCAACTAGAGAAAGCCCACGTGCAGCAAAGAAGACCTAAAGCAGCCTAAATAAATAAAAATTTTAAAAAAAGACAAAAGCTCTGATAGGGTGTGTCGCTCTCAAGAAAAAAATAAAATAAAGTCCATTTTATCTGCTAAGATAAACAGAAGCATATGAAGCCAAATTTAAATCTGCATGCAGAATATTCTTGATTGAGCATGTACATAAACACATAAGCCAAATGCAAATAAAGTATAAGAGTGGGGAGGAATGGTAAGCCCAGGTTATGTAGTGTAGCTTAGTCTCAGCATATACTAGCTGTGTGATCTGGGCAGGCTCAGGATTTCTTAGGCTCAATTTCCTCACCATTAAGATAACAGACACTTCCCTGGTGGTCCAGCAGGTAAGTCTCCAAGCTCCCAATGCAGGAGGCCCAGGTTCAACCCCTGGTTGGGGAACTAGATCCCACATGCATGCCACAGCTAAGACCTGGCACAGCCTAAATGAATAAATAAATATTAAAAAAAAAAAAAAAAAAGATAATAGACTAGCTCAACATTCCAGCAGTCCTTCCTGGCTCCTCTTATTGTAAATTTTGGATGACTGGGGGCTTCACTGGTGGCGCAGTGGTTGAGAGTCCGCCTGCCGATGCAGGGGACATGGGTTCGTGCCTCGGTCCGGGAAGATCCCACATGCTGCGGAGCAGCTAGGCCCTTGAGCCGTGGCTGCTGAGCCTGCGCGTCCGGAGCCTGTGCTCCGTAACGGGAGAGGCCACAACAGTGAGAGGCCCGCATACCACAAAATAAAATAAATAAATAAATAAATAAAAAATTTTGGATGATTGGGATGTTTCTCCTTCTAACATACAAAATAGGAGGATGCATATTCCCGACATGCAGATGACATTGTTTATATCACACACTAGGAGACTCCAAATAGATAACTGGCCCTGCAACCTAACTACCATTAGAGACAGAGACAGAGACAGAGGTCAATTATCCTAAAACAAAACTTGTCTTTTTAGTAGGTACCTCCCAACTTATAACTGGTTTTTAGGTAATAATAATTATTATTAATAGGTAAAAATAATTATTAGGTAAAAAAATTATATTAGGTAAAGATAATAAGGCAACTTAATCTGTTATCCATGGATAAGGAACTAGCTCATTCCAGAAAGTATAATAAGTTACTGTGTTCAAAGCTAAACATTCAAAAATAATTATGAGACTATGTAACTAAAAGCTAATAGAGAAGAATTGGGAAAATTTGATTTATTAAAAAAAAACCAAAAAAGGGCAGGCAAATGCAATGTGGTACTCTGGATTGGATTGTGGAACAGAAAAAGGACATTACTGGAAAAACTGGTGAAATTCAAATAAAGCAAAAAGAGAAAAACAACTTGTTATATACAAAGAAATCCCCATAATCATATTTTTAAGCAGAAACTCTGCAAAACGGGAAGAAATAGCACAATAGATTCAAAGTGCTGAAAAGAAAAAACTCCCAAACCAAGAATACTCTATCCAGCAAAGTTATCATTTAGAATTAAAGGTGAGATAGAGTTTTCTTGACAAAAGTTAAAAGAGTCATCGCTACTAAATTGCCCTTACAAGAAATGTTAAAAGGAATTCTTTAAGGGAAAAAGTAAAGGCACTAATTAGTAACAAGAAAACATATGAAAGTATAAATCTCACTGGTAAAGGTAAATATATAGTAAATGTAGTGAATTAATCATCTGTGAAGCTAGTATAAAGGCAAAACTTGTAAAAATAACTATAACTACAATAATTAGTTAAGGGATACACAAGATAAAAATATGTAAAATGTGAATCAGAAACATAAAACATGGGAGAGGAAGAGTAAAAATGTAGAACTTAAGAGTGCATTCAAACTTGTTATCAGCTACAAAACAGACTTATAAATATAGGTTATTATATGGAAGCCTGATGGTCATCACAAAGCAAAAACCTATAGTAGATATACAAAAGATAATGCGAAAGGAATATAAGAATACCAGTAAAAGTCTTCAAACCACAAAAGAAGAGAGCAAGAAAGAACAGAGATGAACTATAAAAACACCCAGAAAACAATAAAATAGCAATAAGCATATACCTATCAATACTTACTTTAAATGTAAATGGACTAACTGCTCCAATCAAAAGAAAGAGTGGCTGAATGGATTAAAAAACAAAACAAAACAAGCAAATAAAAAAGAAAACAAGACCTAGGGCTTCCCTGGTGGCGCAGTGGTTGACAGTCCACCTGCCGATGCAGGGGACATGGGTTCGTGCCCTGGTCCGGGAAGATCCCACGTGCCGCGGAGTGGCTGGGCCCGTGAGCCATGGCCGCTGAGCCTGTGCGTCCGGAGCCTGTGCGCCGCAACGGGAGAGGCCACAACAGTGAGAGGCCTGCGTACCACAAAAACAAAAAACAAAACAAAACAAAAAAACAAGACCTATCTGTATGCTGCTAACAAGACTCACTTTCAGATCAGAGCAAAAATAGAGACTAAAAAACAATAGAAAAGATCGATGAAACTAAGAGCTGGTTCTTTGAAAAGATAATAGACACACCTTTAAGCCAGACTCATCAAGAAAAAAGAAAGAGCATAAATGAATGAAATCAGAAATAAAAGAAATTACAACAAGTAACACAGAAATACAGAGGATCATAAGAGATTACTGTGAACAACTACTGTATACGCCAACAAATTAGACAACCTAGAATAAATGGATAAATTCCTATGGTATACAACCTACAAAGATTAAATCATGAAATGAGATAGAAAATCTGAACAGACCAATTACTAATAAGGAGGTTGAATCAGTAATCAAAAACTTCCCAACAGTCAAAAGTTCAAAACCAGATGGCTTTAATGGTGAATTCTACCAAATACTCAAAGAATATCAATCCTTCTCAAACTCTTCCCAAAAAATAGAAGAAGAGGGAACTCTCCCAAACTCATTTTATAGAGCAAGCATTACCCTGTTACCAAAACCAGACAAGGATGACACAAGAAAAGAAAATTACAGGCCAATGACCCTGGTGAACATAGATGTAAAAATCCTGAACTAAATATTACCAAACTAAATTCAACAATACATTAAGATCATACACATTATCAAGTGGGATTTATTCCAGAGTTGCAAGGATGGTGTAATATCCACGACTGAGTCAATGTGATACACCACATTAACAAAATGAAGGGAAAAGAAAAACATATGATCATCTTAAAAGATGCAGAAAAAGCATTTGAAAAAATGCAAAGTCAGTTCATGATAAAAATCCTCAGGAAAGTGAGTGTAGAGGGAACATACCCTAACATAACAAAAGCCATGTAGGACAAGCTTAGAGCTAATAGCATACTCAATGGTGAAAAACATTTTACAGCTTTTCCTGTAAGATCAGGAACAAGACAAGAATACCCATTCCTGCCACTTTTATTCAACACTGTACTGGAAGTCCCAGCAACAGCAATTAGGTAAGGAAAAAGTGAAAGAAATCCAAATTGGAAAGGAGAAACTAAACTTCATTTGCAGATGACATATTATATATAGAAAATCCAAAGACTCCATCAAAAAACTATTAGAACTAAAAAATTCAGTCAAGTTGGGGGTTACAAAATACACAAAAATTTGTTGTTTTTTCTATACACTAATAACAAATATCAGAAATGTAAATTAAGAAAAAAAATCCCATTTACAGTTGCATCAAAAGAATAAAATACTTAGAAATAAATTTAACCAAGGAGGTGAATGATCTGTATATTGAAAACAAGACATTAAATGAATTGAAGGTGACACAGATAAATGGACACTTCCACATCCATGGAATGGAAGAATCAATACTGTTAGAATGTCCATACTCCCCAAAGCAATCTACAGATTCAGTGCAGTTCCTATCAAAATTCCAATGGCATTTTTGCAGAAATAGAACAATCCTAAAATTTGTATGGAACCATAAAAGACCCTGAATAGCCAAGCAATCTTGAGAAAGAAGAAGAAAGCTGGAGCCATCATGCTCCCAAACTATATTACCAGGCTATAGTAGTTAAAAGAGTAGGTATTGACATAAAACGGACACATAGATCAACAGAGAGCCCAGAAATCAACTCACACATATATGGTCAATTAATTTATGACAAAGGAGCCAGGAATATACAACAGGAAAAGAACAGTCTCTTCAGTAAATGATGTTTAGAAAACCGGTAAGCCACATGCAAAAGAATGAACTTTAACCACTATCTTACATTAGACACAAAAATGAACTCAAAATTGATAAAAGGCTGAATGGAAGACCTAAAACCATAAAACTCCTAGAAGAAAACATGGATGATAAGCTCCTTGCCATAGATCTTGGTTATGATTTTTCAAATTTGGCAGCAAAAGCAAAAGCAACAAAAGCAAGTAAACAACTGAGACTACATTTTTCAATTTAAAAAGCTTCTGCACAGCAATGAAAACCATTAACAAAATGAAATGGCAACCTACTTAATGGGATAAAATATTTGCAAATCATATATCTGACTAGGGGCTAAGATACAAATAAATAAAGAACTGATAGAACGTAATAGCAAAAAACAGACAATGATTTAAAAATGAGCAGAGGATCTGAATAGATACTTTTCCAAAGAAGATATAAAGATGGCCAACAGGTACCTGAAAAGATGCTCAATATCACTAATTATCAAGGAAATACAAATCAAAACCACAATGAGATATCATCTCACACCTATCAGAACGCCCATTATGAAAAAGACAAAAATAACAAGTGTTGGTGAGGGTGTGGAGGAAAGGGAGCCCTTGCTCCCTACTGGTGGGCATGTATATTGGTGCAGCCACTATGGAAAACAGTATGAAAGGGCCTCAAAAAATTAAAATTAAAACTACCGTATGATCCAGCCATTTTACTTCTGGATATTTATCCAAAGAAAATGAAAGTACTAACTC
Organism: Platanista minor; assembly: GCA_004363435.1. Taxonomy (NCBI): domain Eukaryota; kingdom Metazoa; phylum Chordata; class Mammalia; order Artiodactyla; family Platanistidae; genus Platanista; species Platanista minor. The sequence goes on from RJWK010021678.1 coordinate 29,472, forward strand.
AAAAATATATATGGACCCCCATGTTCATTGCAGCATTATTTACAATAGCCAGATATGGAAACAAAGTGTCCATCAACAGATAGATGGATAAAAGAGCTGTGGTATACATACACACAATGGAATATTGTTCAGCCATAAAAAAGAATGAAATCTTGCCATTTGCAACAATATGGATAGACCTCGAGGGCATTATGCTAAGTGATACAGACTCAGGGAAAGGCAAATACAGGAAGAGCTCTCTCCCGTGTGAAGTCTTTTAGACAAAAAAAAAGCTCATGGATACCAAGAACAGATTGGTAGTTGCTAGAGGTGGGGATGGGAGAAATGTTTTCTTTAGTTTAAATAAGTTGAAAAAATAACTTTAAAAAGCTAATCTATAATGTTAGAAGTTAGGATAGTAGTTATTGGGTGGAGGCAGTGAATAAAAGGGGCTGGGTGCTGCTAATTCTGCCTTGTTATCTGGTTATTGATTACATGGAATTGGTTAGTTTGTAAAAACTTTCCAGCTGTATGTTTATGATATGTGTACTTTTCTGTATGCATATTATAACTCAATAAAAAAAAACGTTAATGCTGAAAAACTAGCAAGATCTTTTGGGTGGTGCCCCTAGAAAGGGAGTGCTAGCTCCACACTCCTTCCCCCATACCTGGTTTCATGCATCTCTTCCTTATGGGTGCCCCTGAGTTGTATCCTTTGTATTAAGTTCATCCTCTGGCCAAGCTAGAGATACAGTAAGTTCAAGACGTTGCAGTCTAGGCTACCTCCCCTGCCAGGGCAGCACGGATGCTCAGATACAATGACGGGGCCATGAGGGACCCCCTTAGTGCTGGGGGTGCGGAGCCAACGTGAAGCACAGTGACAAAGAAAAAAATTCTCTTTCTCAAAAGCAGTTTAAATGCTCTATGCCGGCAAAGGCAATACTCTTCCTAGAACCTTCTCCCCAGTTCTGGTGCCACTGCAAAGGGAAGTTAAAGAGCTTCAGTATCACCTAGTAGAGGTTTGATGATCCACATGTTTACTAGAA
>RJWK010021679.1:0-30493 GCA_004363435.1 Platanista minor
TGGGTTGGCAGAAATCAACTCCCTGAGCCCAAGACATACATACCCAGGGTCACAGGTGAGGGAGGCTCTAGAGGCTGGTACATGCATTTTTTCCAAGCAGCTTGGTCCCCAAGGCCTGAGTAAAACTATTTTGCTACCCTCAAATCAGGAAATTATAAAATAGTCCAGTAAGTATTAAGCCATATTGTACTGGAAATATAATACATGACTTTTATTGAAAAAATAAAATGTTATAAGATTAGATTAAACCCTATGAAATTACCATTTTTGGAGGAAAAAAAAAAAGATTGAATATTGGCAAATTCAAATGGTTCAATCCAGTGGTAGTAGCTGGTATTCACTGGGCACTCATCACATACCATGCACTGTCCTATATGCTTTACATGCAAACATCCTTTGAGGGAGGGCTGTTATCTTTGTTTTACTGACGAGGAAACTGAGTGTCAGAGAGGTGAGGTGACTTGTCCAAGGTCAGGAAGCTTGTCGTGTGTTCCTATTGGGTTTAGACCATATGCTGAACCCCTTCTGCTTATCTGTTAGTACCTATATTTCCAGCTATCTTTTCCTGTACCCTCTGGGACCACCATTCCCATGGCTGCACCCTAGCTTTGGTCATGGTCAATAACTGACTACAGTTCACATGATGCTTTCAGAAACATCAGCATCTCACCCTTGATCACTACCCTCTATATTTATAGCACACTCACTTTAAGCATCCCATTCCAGTACTTTTTCATTCTATTAAATTATCCAGTCCCTGACTACCAACTTTTCCCCCTTCTTCAGACTCTCTCGTGTGTTCCTTTCCCTCCTCACCCAGCTGAGAGTCCATATCCATTTTTTGAGAGTCATTCCCTTGCATTTCTCTCCAATTCTCTTTCCCCCTTCACCCCACAAAGCATGCCCCTGGTATCCCTTTTGATACCTGAATCACTTTACAGAGAGGATACTGATTCTGGGGATGCCCAATGCTCTTCACAGATCCAATCAATACACAGGAGATTTAGTTATGTTACCGTGCTCCAAGAGAGAACAGCTTAGACATTCTGGAGATACTTCCATACAAGCATTGAAATCAAATCAGAAGTTTCTAGTATTCTACAAATAAAAGAGGGAAGAAGCAAGTAAAATACTCCTCCCATCTTATTTTGAAAAATGTCAAACACATAGAAAAGTTAACAGAATAACACAGTTAACAACATACCCTCATTTTGAAATGTATAGAAATATTGAATCACCATGTTGGGTGATAGGAATTAACAGTGTTGTAGGTCAATTATACTTCAAAAACAAGCAAACAAACAAACTCATACAAAAAGAGAGCAGATTTGTGGTTACCAGAGGCGAGGGGTGGGGGGGAATTGGATGAAGGCAGTCAAAAGGTACAGACTTCCAGTTGTAAAATAGCTAAGCACTAGGGATGTCATGCACAACATGATGAATATAATTAGCACTATATTCTCTAGGGTATACATAAAAGTTGTCAAGAGAGTAAACCCTAAGAGTTCTCATCCCAAGGCAAAAATATTTTTTTCTGTTTCTTTAATTTTGTATCTCTGTGATGTGATGGATGTCACTAAATGCATTGTGAATATCATTTTATGATGTATGTAAGTCAGATCATTATGTTATATACCTTAAGCTGTATGTCAATTATATCTCAATAAAATAGGAAGGAAAAAAAAGAGCCATATACCCTTCTCCTAGTTTTACCAGTCCTTAACATTTTGCTATATTTGTGCCATCTTGCTCTCTCTCTCCATATATATATATACACACACACACACTTTTAAAAATAATATTTATTATTTATTTATGTATTTATTTATTTATGGCTGTGGGTCTTTGTTGCTGCATGTGGGTTTTCTCTACTTGCTTCGAGCAGCGACTACTCTTCGTTGTGGTGCGCGGGCTTCTCGTTGCGGTGGCTTCTCTTGTTGGGGAGCATGGGCTCTAGGCACGCGGGCTTCAGTAGTTGTGGCACATGGGCTCAGTAGCTGTGGCTCGCAGGTTCCAGAGTGCGGGCTCAGTAGTTGTGGCTCGCAGGTTTAGCTGCTCCGCGGCATGTGGGATCTTCCCAGACCTGGGCACGAACCCGTGTCCCCTGTATCGGCAGGTGGACTCCCAACCACTGTGCCACCAGGGAAGCCCCCACACACACTTTTTTGACAATCCATTTGAAAGTAAGTTGCAGACATCAAGACACACGCATATACACCTATGCTTATACACACTCCTGAGTGTGCACACACACAAATGTAGTGAAGAACGCCGAGCAGATATCTCTGACTCTCAGGACTGGTGCTCAGCACAATCCTAAACACCCACTCTCATGACTTGCACCGTTCAGGCTGCAGGAAATCAGAAACGTGTCTCCCTGTCTCTTGCCCCATGACATCAAAACAAAGGATAAGTATGTCCAGATGCTGGAAAGGATCATGTGTTGTGTCCGTGTTGATTTTGGAGACGGACCCTGTTTCTGAGTTTAGGGAGGATCTGAGTGCTTAGGTAAGAAGGAAGACAGATATATTGATTCGGATAGTGAGAATGCAATAGATTCTTGCATGTGATGTATCATCTTATAGAAATACAGATGTTCATTTTCCTGCCTTATTTATGTTACCATTTGTGTTTCTGGAAGTACACACAAATTAGCACAATATTCCCAAATAGTTGCTAATGACAGCTGAGGAACATTTTTCAATATTAAATAATTATATACTCCCAAATCTGTATAACATAGGTCTAGACAAAACATACCTGAAGCGTGAGATGGATTTTTCACCTTACCAATTATGCTAGAATTGCAAATGGCTTTATATTTATTTAAACATTTAATAAGATTTAACTAGATTTAAAAATAAGTTCTGCTTTATTTTTTAAATTCTTATTTAAAATGTTATATTTATTAATTTAAATTTGCATTTTGTCATTTAATGAAAGACAATTTAAATATATTAGAAGAGAAAATCATGATTTGAAAACATGAAGTTTTTAATTTTCTGTGCAGAACATTTTTCATTTACACTTTAAAGAAAGTACGCTCACATTTTGTAAACTTTGAATTAATGACATTTCATTGTTTAATACTTTAGCTCATTACTGCCAATAGAAAATATTGTGTAATAATCTTGATTATAGCAATATAATCCATGATTTTGCTGAAATAAAAGAGTAAATGAAGGAATAAAATATTTTAAAATAAATACCGATATATAGCAAGTTAAGGATTTTGTGTTTATACACCATATTACACTAACATTGACAGTCCATCATCAGAACATTCAGAAATGCATAATAGTTCAATTCAGGTTTTTCTTAAAAATTTTGCCAGCTCTTAATCATATAAAATTATAGCTTTATAGGTTATTTTTTTTTTGTCATTGTACAAGTATATTTGAAAAGGTAGGATAGACTGTGCATTATTTAGTGGTTTATTAGTTTGGTTTACAACTTTTAAATGTTTAGGCATATGGTATGTGGGCTTCTAATTATGCTCTGATCCCAGGGTCTCCATTTATAGTCTCATTCTAGGTTCTGCAAATGTCAGGATAGACCTGCACACACAGACCTTGAGACATACACACTTATCTCATTTATATAAGATGTGAATGGAAAAACAAATATATATTAACAAGCCAAAACTCAGATTAGTTATAACAATGTTCCCAGGACGTAGTAGAGAAACTTGGAAGGCAAAGTGGTTTAATAATTAATAAACTATTAATTTAATATGATACATTTATAAAACCAAGCAGTCTTAACAGATGTCACAAAGGCAGTTGATGAAATTTCATATTTATTCTCAATTTAAATTTCTGCAACATTTTGGAAAATTAGGAAAAGTCGAACATCTAACTTAATCTCATATTTGATGGTGAAATATTGCAGATATTGCCATTAAATTGTGACAAGAAAAGGAGATGTTTTAATTAGTTCACATTGTTCTTGAATTCCCATCTCATGCAATTCTGTATGAAGTAGAAATAAGAGATATAATTTCTGGAGGAAGAGATGAAATCAGGTTTTTTTAGATAGTGTGATATATCAAGAAAACCCAGGGGAATCATCTGAAAAGCTATTAAAAAGTAATGAGAGTTCAATAATATGGCCAGATCTATGATAAGTATGCCAAAGTCAATAGCTTTTTTTATATACCAGAAATAACAGATGAGAGGCCCTAAAGAGAAAAAGAGATTCCCTCCATAATAACAATAAAAAACATAAAATCTCTAAGAACGACTCTAAAAAGATAATGGAAGAATCTATATAAAGAAAAATACGAAACTTTACTGAGGGCCACAAAAGAAGACTTAAGAAAATTGAGAGACCATGTCCCTGAATGAGAAGACACGATGGGGAAAAGCTGCCAATTCATCCCACATTAAATAAAGATTTAATGCAATAACAGTCAAACCAACAGGAGGTTTTCATAATTTGAGAGAAGTGGATATAAAGTGACTCTTTTAAAAAGTTAGAGTAGTTAATAGAATTCTTTCAAGTAAGAGGAAAACACAGTCATTACGTTTCCAGTTATCAAAACGTATTATCAATGTACATTAATTAAAGCACTATGTATGGGTGTGATTACAGATCCATCCAAGGAAAAACAAAAGCCCATTTGTCTATAGCTCTTTAACAATCTTGTTCCAACCCTCTTCCCCAATTCCAATTGCTGCTGACCTGCTAAATCCATCATTAGCACCAATTCAGTGAAAGTACAATCTACAAGATACTCCTTGATTTGTAACTTTTTATTATAAAGTCATATATTTGGAAAATGTAAAAATATTAATCTTTTTTTTTTTTGCGGTACACGGGCCTCTCACTGTTGTGGCCTCTCCCGTTGCGGAGCACAGGCTCCGGACGCGCAGGCTCAGCGGCCATGGCTCAAGGGCCCAGCCGCTCCGCGGCATGTGGGATCTTCCCGGACCAGGGCGCGAACCCGTGTGCCCTGCATCGGCAGGCGGACTCTCAACCACTGCGCCACCAGGGCAGCCCCTGTTAACCTTTTAATGGTACAATTATAGTCCTTTGTCCCTTTTGGCCAAATGTTTGCAACTTTTTTAAACTTTTAAATTTTATTTATAGCATATTGCAATGCACAGAAATTTTAAACTTCTAGGCAGACAAATCTATTGATCTTTTACCTTGTAATTTCTTCTAATATTTTTAGGCTAAAAAATCTTCTTCAATTTAACCTATGATAAATGTGACATTTTAAAGTGGGGGAAAAGCTGAACTTTTCAATCAATATTGTTTGGATAACGTGGTAACTATGCTGACAAAATTAATTTTGACTGCTTCTTCATGTAAATATATTCCAAATAAAGCAAAATTTAAATGTAAAAAATGAAATTAAAAAAATGTATTAAAGTAAACATAGTGGACTTCCCTGGTGATGCAGTGGTTAAGAATCCACCTGCCAGTGCAAGGAACACAGGTTCGATTCCTGGTCTTGGAAGATCCCACGTGCCGCAGAGCAACTAAGCCTGTGTGCCACAACTACTGAGTCTGTGCTCTAGAGCCCGCGAGCCACAGCTACTGAAGCTGACACACCTAGAGCCCATGCTCCGCCACAAGAGAAGCCACTGCAATGAGAAGCCCGCGCACCGCAACGAAGAGTAGCCCCCGCTTGCGGCAACTAGAGCAAAGCACGCACGCCACAACAAAGACCCAACGCAGCCAAAACAAACAAACAAATAAATAAATTTTAAAAACATAGGACAAATTTGTTTGTGTTTGTCAGGTGTGTGTATGTTTTCTCCTAGGCATGATCCTAAATCCAAAAGCCATCAAAGGAAATATGATGAATTGGACTTTGTAAAACTTCTATATTCAATCAACATGGCAAAGGGACCATGAAGCTCCAGCTGGCAGAGCTCCATCCCAAGGGGAAGGAGGATCAATAATCCATAGCTCTTACAAAGCAGATGGCTTCCTGGCTGCAGAACCTATAGCTGGTTAAGGTTTTTGAAGCCATCGAGCTTGTGCTCTCCATGCCACAGGGGTAAAAATTATGCCAAAAGACATGCAGCTTGCACTCCACACTCATGGAGAAAACACTCAAGACCTCACTCACTATGGTGGGAAATTTTGATTCTCCCAAAAAATAAAAAATAAAAAATCTTTTCATCCTGTTATTGGTAGTTCTGAATGTTCGATTTTTCCCTGCCATGGGATCAAAGGTACCTAAGTGGGTGACTGTAGTAGAAAAAATAGGGACCAGAAATCAAGCACTGGCAGTTTTTCCATTTTCATAGTGTGTGAATTTTCAATAGAAGTGAAGGGACATAAAGTATTAATGCAGATCAGAATGTTTCAGGGAACGAGTTTCAGCAGTTCAACTTTATAAGTATAAATAAACCTGTTAAAATTTTCTGGACATTGCCAGAATTTGGATTTTTTAAAAAAATCAAGTGAATTTTTTTTATTGACAGCAACTAAATGGCAACTGTAGCATCTTTATCATTCACTATACTTTTCTGAGTTGACCTGCATGCAGGTACATGTTTTTAATGTTGTCTGTCTTCTGTGCTATTCCTATAAGTTTGCTATTAAAACACATTAAACTATTTTTTAAAAAAAGAAAGCAGAGCTACAACTACTGATAAATGATAAATTGCTGCGTGAAAAAGGTAAAAGGTGTAGAACAGTGTGTGTAATGTGCTTCTATATTTTTTAATACACATGCTATCTTTAAAAGGAAACCCAAAGCTGGCAACAATTGTTAAAACGGTGACCCTCTGGGTAAGGGGCTGGGAGAAGGTGCAGGGGAGGGGGGACGGTTAGAAACATACTTGACAGTGACATGCACTGGGGCCTGTTGAATTACTTACTGCATATTAACTACTCAAATAAATACATCTGAAATGTCTTCCCACCCTGAGATCAGATAAATAATCACTTATATTTCACTTGTTTTTACATTTAGCTCTCCTATTCAGTCGGGATTTCTGTTGGGAACTGGTACAAGACATGGCTTTTCCAACTCTGAGCCCAGGGGTCCTATGGAGTTACAGCCTTGGTGCAGGCTGTGGGGCTTCCGGGCGGGATGTAGGGAGAGAAGGGGAAGAGCTCAGCCTCACCTTCATCTGGATTATAAATCAGGACCACACCTCAATTTTGCAGGGTGCATATAGAGGTGGAGATGTGCTGTTAGCAGTTGGAAATAAAAGTCTGGAACACAGAGGAGGGGTCAGGCTTGGCAATGCCACTCGGTAATTTCAGAGAAAAGAGATGTCAGTATTCTTGTAGTCATGTTATGTGAGAAAGCAGAAAGAGAGAAAGAAACAGAGAAAAAGAAAGAAAGAGGGTGCAGTGGTTAAGAATCCGCCTGCCAAAGCAGGGGACACGGGTTCTTTCCCTGGTCCGGGAAGATCCCACATGCTGCAGAGCAACTAAGCCCGTGCACCACAACTACTGAGCCTTTGCTCGAAAGCCCACGAGCCACAACTACTGAGCCTGCGTGCCACAGCTACTGAAGCCCGCGTGCCTAGAGCCCGTGCTCTGCAACAAGAGAATCCACTGAAATGAGAAGCCCACACACTGGCACAAAGAGTAACCCCAGCTCGCCGCAACTAGAGAAAGCCTGTGCGCAGCAACAAAGACCCAACACAGCCCTAAATAAATAAATAAAAATTAAAATGATACTTTACTTTAAAAAAAGAAAGAAAGAGGGAAGCAGGAAGAAAGAAAAAAATCTAAACCATCAACTTAAATTCTTTTAATTTAATTTATTTTTTCATTGAAGTATAGTTGATTTACAATGTTGTGTTAGTTTCAGGTGTACAGCAAAGAGATTCAGTTATACAGATATATATCTATTCTGAACAGTTATACAGATATATATCTATTCTTTTTCAGATTCTTTTCCCTTATAGATTATTACAAGATACTGAGTATAGTTCCCTGTGCTGTACATTAGGTCCTTGTTGGTTATCTATTTTATTTATAGCAGTGTGTATTGTTACTCTCAAACTCCTAATTTATCCCTCCCCTCCTTTCCTTTTTGGTTCCAGAAGTTTGTTTTCTATGTCTGTGAGTCTCTTTCTGTTTTGTAAATAAGTTCATTTGTATCATTTGTATCAAATAAGTTCATTTGTATCATTTGTTCCACATATAAGCAATATCATAAACCATCACCTTTTGAAAATCTGACTTAGCCTTAAGAAGAAACAAAAGTCCACATATGCGATGGCCTTGTGGGTCTAGAGGACACGCACATGACCGGGAACCTACGCCTAGGACATCAGGCAGGAAATTCATGGTGAGAAGGTTGAATTCCAGGGCCACAGAGGCTGCTGACACAAGGAAGCTGAAACCCCACTGGGCTGGGATGGCTTGTTCCTGTACTCTTCCGTCTTTGTTGAATCCTACCATTTGCCAGGAATGTCCCAGGGTCTGGGACCAGCACAGGGAGCAAACAGCCAAATTCTTGCCTTGGTGGCGTTTCCATTCTAGGGGTCAGACAAGCGTCAAAAACAGTGTAAATGTGAGATGTATAGTGTATGGGACGGAGATGAGTGTGGTCAGAAAAGCGCGAGGCTGGTGGGGAGGGCTGGGGGATGGGGGTGGGAGACAGTGCTCAAAGAGTATCTCACTGAGAAAGCCACATTTGAGCCTAGATCTGGGGGTAATCTGTGGAGAACCAGGGACAGACGGGCCAGGCAGGGGCAAACCTGAGCATGAACCCCGTGCAAGAGTGCTCGGTGTGCTTGAGGGAAAGCAAGGGCAGATATTCAAAGAGGAAGCCTGGCAGTTTCACCGGTGACCTCCCTACTGGGACTGGGACTGGACTGGATGGGACACTTGATCTCCAGATTTGGGACTCACATTTTGATAAGGACAGTTTGATGCCCAAGGCATTTGCGGGTGTCCGCTAAGGCAAGATGACATTGGCAAAAGGTCTGTGGAGGCAATGCCCTACCCAGGAACAATTACCTTGTGGATGCCTTTTAATGCCAAGAGCCCATCACTGCTGGAAAGATTTGCTTCCTAGAACCTTAGTTCACCAGAAATGTCAGTTTCCTAAATGTGCCAATCCTCAAGTTTGGGGAAGTCCAAGTTTGAAAGGCAATATAGAATTAAGTTCACACACACACACACACACACACACACACACACACACACACACTGGGTCAGATCCAGCCCTGTAGGGGATTGGAGAATATGGGTGTTCTCTGGTCAGAGACAAAGCTCTAGTAATATCTGTGAAAAGAGCCATGAGGCTGTCAGGGGGCAGTCGCTGTCACACAAGGAGTGAGGCCCCAGCTCCACCAGAAGAATTTTCCAGTCTGTTTCCCCCTGGAGGCCAGAGGGGCTCTGTTGGGTTCTGGCTTCTCCCCTGGTAAGAAAACACTGAGTCTCAACACTTTTGTGTTTCTTGCCCCCTCCTGGGGCTGGACCATCACTGTCAAGAGGACACGTGGTTCTCCAGTCTCTCTTCCCTGCTGAGATGTCTTCAAGACACAGTGCACATCAGTGCAGGACCGTCGGACGCAGGCGGAGCCACCTCTAGCCAGCACCGGGCTGCGAGGTCCTGAACCTGTTCGCCTTCCCACCTGCTGTCAGACCCCAACACTCTGTTGAGGTCAAAGGACATCAATACTTAACCTCTCTGGGCTGCTGTCTTCTCATCTATAAAATAGGGACCAAGGTGTCCCACCTCATAGCATTGGGGGTTCAGCACACTGCCCTTTTCTTTTTTATTTGATTTTGATTTTATCTTGGAGCATAGTTGATTAACAATGTTGTGTTAGTTTCAGGTGTACAGCAAAGTGATTCACTTATACATATACATGTATCTATTCTTTTTCAAATTCTTTTCCCATTTAGGTTATTACAGAATATTGAGCAGAGTTCCCTGTGCTATATAGTCCTTGTTGGTTATCTACATGAAGATCCCTAGAATTTAGTGTAAATTAATTTATTAATATTTTTGTGTCATCTTAAAGGAGCAGCGAAAGAGGGGAGCCACCAGCTAACAGAGCTCAGAAAAGGCAGCGGGTGGTGTGGGTTATAATCTATTCCAGGATTCCCATTCTGGAGCCCTCTGAAAACCCGTGGAAAACAGGGGGCATAAAATGGCTCTGATGAGCCCCACAAGAATGTTCTTTAAAGGGCACGTGGTCAGGAGACCAGAGTCCAAGTCCAGGCATCGTGCTTCCTGGTGGTAAGATCTTGAGCAAATTCCTTGACTTCCCTGAGCCTCAGTATCCTCATCTGTAAAATGGGAACAAAACTAACTGCCCTCCTATGTCCCCCACATTGATGGGGAGTGTCAGTGAGCTGATGTGTAAGATCACCTGGTAATGGTGAGCGTAGGTGGAGGTGACAGCTGTGGCATAGCCAGAGGTGAGCAGGGCAGCCACTGTGGTGCTGACTCCAAGCACAGGAGGTTAAAATGTGACTCCATCTCAAGTCTGGACTGCAGACACAGAGGCCACTAGCAAAGCAATAGGTACCAGACATCCCCGTACTTGAAGGTGAGGCTCTACTTACCTGTGTGGGATTCACAAAGAAGGTGAATGAAACCTCTTCGGGTAACTCTCAGCCCAATGCCCAATATTAGGTGAAGGGACAGGACAGAAAGGAGTTCTTGGGGACAGCTGCTAGGGTGTCCCCTGCCCCATGGAGGAACAATCCTCTGCCCTGGGAGGGGGTCTCAGTGGACCCCCCCCCCAGACAGCTTATGCCCCCAGGGATGCCCTCTGTGGATGCAGAGCTGGCGGGTGTCAATGCCATGCCTGAGAAACACTCAAGGCAAGAGGCCGAGCGTCCAGCCTGGGGTGGGAGAGAGCAGAGGATCTGTGGGGAGGAAGGAAAGGGGCTGAACAGAACTTCCACTGAGGGCGGGGCAAGGACACGGAGGCTGCTCCTCCACAAACCAAGGGAGCTGGCTCGGGGTCATCTTGGAAGGGACTTTGCCCAGAGGGTCCCTGGCGGGGCAGAATACCCAGGACAGGGTGGGCTACAGAGCCCAGATCCTGAGGGGGAAGGTGAGAGATGCATCCGGGAGCACAAGAAGAAGTGCGCCTGGGGGCTCCTGGTGGGGGGATCGCTAAGAATCTCGCAAAGGCGAGGAGGATGCTCAGCGAACGTCGCCAAGCCCAGGTCGCCGCCCCTCCGCCTAGCAGAGCATCCCTGCACCTCGCCTCTCACTGCTCCTTCCTTCAGCCCTGAGGCAGCAGGACGGACAGCTGCGGAGGCCCAGCCACCTGGGCGAGAAAAGGGGGAAGACGCCTCCCAGGCCGCCTACCCCTTCACCCCCCACCCCCATGGGCTCCCAGCTCAAAGTCGTAGGGAGACAAAGAGGAGTTTACCTCTTGGGTGAGATTCAGTGTTTTCATTATTACACTGGACAAAACAAAGCAATTGGGGCTTTTTAGCTAAAAGTAGACAGAGGACATTTTACTATCCAGGAGTGACCAGAAAAGCTATGGGGGGGGGGGCTTGCCCAAGACAGCATCTGTGGGTAGAGAAAGACATAGGCCATCACCGGGAGGACATCCAGAAGCTTCAGGATGGACTCCTAAGGGCTCCAACCTGCCCCAAGTGGGCATAACTGTGCACAGAATCATAACGCATGTAGGGGGGTCAGGGGAACAGTAGCGGCAGGGCTAGTGAAGGGTGCGACCCAGCTTTTTATCCTAGGTGCTTTTGTGTTTGGGGATGCTTTTTGAAATGAATGTGTAGACAAATATCACTTGAGGAATTACAGAAAAAAAGTATATCTATATATGTATACACACACACACACACACACACACACACACACACACACCATGTTTCCCTCCCTTAAATTATACTCCAATAAAGATGTTAAAAAAGAAATCAATAAAAACCCAACAGTTCCATAGGAAAATGGACAAGAATAAGAAGGTATAAATGGTTCTTAAATATTTGACAGTATACTCAACCTCACTCATGGTAAGAAAAATGGAAACTAAAAATACAATTAGATAACATTTTTGCCTATAAATTAGTAAAGTTTGACTGCTTTGCTACCACACTGATTTGGTAAAAGTGTGAGAAGATAAATCTCCCTACATTGCTGGTGAGAGAAATATCAGCCCACTCTGTATAAAGAGCAGTTAAGACAGTTAGGCAAAATACATGCCAAGTTATAAATGCCTTTGAGTCAGCAATTGCCCTTCTGAGAAGTTGGCTTACAGATATGCAGGTACACAAATGAAATGTTACTTGTGTGTATGTAAAAATATCAGTTGCAGATTTTTTTTGATTAGCACAATATTGGAAACAATCAAAATACCTACCAATAGGAAACTGGTTAAATGAATTATAGCAATCCATACAAGGAAAAACCATGTTTTTAAAAGAGAGTATAATTCTACATTTGGGAATTTATCCTACAAATATTCTTGCATATAAGTGATGTACCTGCACAGATAGACTTGCAAAGTGAAAGAAATAATATACGAAAGAGGCTATTTATTGAAGCATTTCTTGTGATTGCCATGGGTTAGAATTAAACCAAATGTCCATTAATAACAGATTGATTAAGTGAAGTGTGGTACGTGTAAATGATGAAGTACTGTTCCATTGTAAAAATGAATGTAGAAACTCTATGGGTAAGATACTGAAAGTTCTCTTCAGATAAATTGTTAATTGAAAAGGCAAGTGTATGTTATGCTATCTTTTGTGAATAAAGAGGAGAAAAATATACACATTTGTATTGTACTTACACAGAAAAACTCTGGAACATTGTAAGAAAATAGAAATAGGGGTTCCTGGTTTGGTGCTGGAAACTGGGCAAAAGGGGACTAAGAGCTAGAGAGTTTACACTGTATATCTTAATTTTTTAAAATGAATAATATTAATATATTGCTTCTTCAATGAATATATTATCTCTAATTTTTTTTAAAAAGACAATCAAGAAAAATTAGTGGAAAAATGAAATGGTTCCATATGTATTTATATTAAAAGATATAAAAAATATTGCTAAGTAAAACAAAAGCAAACTAAATAAACATAATGCAAAAGGAGAATAGCGTATGGAGTATGATACTATTGTGTTTAAAAAAAAAAAGCCTGACTGCCAGGCTGCATATGCACAAACTATCTCTGGGAGGATACACTAGAAATTAGGGCCAGCAATTGTCTCTGGGGAAGTGAACTGGAAGGTTAGGGGACAGGGATGTAAGAGAGATTTATATTTGACAGTAACCCTTTTTGTACTTTCTGATTTTTTTTTTCAATTCAAAAAATAAAATACTTTTTCAAAATTGAAAAAAAAAAAAAAAAAGAATCCACCTGCCAATGCAAGGGACACAGGTTCGATCCCTGATCAGGGAAGATCCCACATGCTGCGGAGCAACTAAGCCCGTGTGCCACAACTACTGAGCCTGTGCTCTAGAGCCCGCGAGCCACAACTAGTGAGCCCGTGCACCACAACTACTGAAGCCTGTGTGCCTACAGCCCATGCTCTGCAACAAGAGAAACCACTGCAATGAGCTCAGGCACCTCATCGAAGAGTAGCCCCTGCTCACTGCAACTAGAGAGAGCCCACGGGCAGCAACGAAGACCCAACGCGGTCAAAAAAAACAACAATAAAAAAAAAAACTGTTTGCCACCATTGACCCAAATTCTGGCCTGCTATGGCCCAGCCCAGCAGTGAGGGTTGAGGGAGAAGGAAACACAGAGGAGGAGGGGTAGACAGGTTGGGCTGGGGGAGAACCATATGCCTTCTCCTTTCTTTTATATAAACACTGTCATTTGCCATTAAATGTGAAGACGACATTGACTGGAGAAACTGCCTGACAGCTCAGTGGAAAATATTCTCAGCTCATTACGCAAATATCCAAGGCCTCACTTTTAATTACTCACTTAGTGCCGGATTAACTGCCAGTCCCCGCCAACAGCACGGCCTTCCCCTCGGGGAGGTCAGAATGAATCAAGAGGAAACCAGATGAGCCTGAATCTGTCCCCCACTCCCTGACTCTGCTAGGAAAATGTTTAGCTATAGGAAGGCAGGGTCACCACACAGTCGAGGGGTATTTACTCAGCCGGGAAACAGCCCCACTTCCTGTTAGCGGATTTCCCTTTGTTTTTAGCCCCAAGTATTATTCGAGGTGGAAAGACCTCCTAGAATATGCCGTTTTCTTGGGGGAAATCGAAAGAAACGCAGACTGGCGAATGTGGGCTCACTTTGACGCCTCAGATCTCAGACCAAGTAAGGGCTTGCAGATGCTTTTGAGGTGGGCAGCACAAAACTCTGTGACATGGACTTTGTCATTCATTCCTTCCCCTCACACACATGCACAGGGTGCTGACTCCGTGCCAGCTCCATGCTACACGTGCTATAGAGTCAGAGATGGAAAGGGTAGGCCCACAGCCCTAGACACTCAGTCCAAGGAAAAGGCAGACAGGAAAATAAACAAGAGTGATCGGTTTCTGTGGATGCTAGGACAGAAGCCTGCACGGGTACCATGAAGCACAAAGGAAGGGGTGGGAGAGGAAGCGGGAAAAACTTTGTGGAGGGAGCTGGATCAGAGATGACCAGGACAAGGAGGAACCGTGAGAGGCAGTGGGGCAGTGAAGTATGAGAAAGTTCAAGGGACGGGAAAGGGACTGACGTGGAAATAGGGGGCACATGTGCTGCTCCTTAACTGCCCAAAACCTCTGAGCTCTCTTCCTATACTTTAGAGTGTCCCTCTTAGGAGTCCTAGCCTTCCCCAGGTAGAAGCCAGCAACTCTTCTTTCCAGCTTCCCTTGCAGCTAGGGCACAGCCACATGACCTTGATCCGCCAATCAGACACAGCCGTGGGAGACTTGATGGTATGCCAAGGGATGCCTTGTAGGCTGGCCGTGCAGACTCCATCCTGCTGAGGGTGGTGAGACACAGTGCTCAGCAGCATCAGCACCAGCTTCCTGTCTGTTCAGCGGCAGTGGCACTGGTTCCTCTATGGGGCTGGAGCCATGGCTTCTGCTTGTAAGGCTCCAAGCCTGCACCCTGGGCTCTCCTGGAGCCCTGGAGAGCTTCCAGTATCCTTTTACAACTTCCTTTTCTCTTTAAATTTACTAGGTGGGTTCTGCTGTTTATAACCAAGTATGCTGATTGGTACAACCCAGTGGTTTTCTGGTAGGTGAAGCAGAGACCTTACAATTGGGGGAGTTTCCTCAAAGCTTGGACTGATGTAGGGGCTTCTGTGCCACCTCCACCCTTTCCGCCACCCCATTGCTCTACCCCCATCTCTTTCATATGCTGCCCTTCCAAATGAAGATTGCACTCATAATACAATAACAGTAGTAATATCACCTAACATTATGGAGCACTTGCTACGTGTTGGGCACTGTGTGGCAGATGGTATTTCCCAAGATGGCCATAACAGACTCTCCCATCTCACATGCTTTTCTTTTTCATAAACTTACTTATTTTATTTTTGGCTGCATTGCGTCTTTATTGCTGCATGCGGGCTTTCTCTAGTTTGCAGTGAGCAGGGGATCTAGGCACATGGCTTCAGTATCTGTGGCACACGGGCTCAGGAGTTGTGGCTCGCGGGCTCAGTAGTTGTGGCTCGCGGGCTCTAGAGTGCAGTCTCAGTAGTTGTGGCTCACGGGCTTAGTTGCTCCACAGCACGTGGGATCTTCCCGGACGAGGGCTTGAACCCGTGTCCCCTGCATTGGTAGGCAGATTCTTAACCACTGTGCCACCAGGGAAGCCATCACATGCTTTTCTTACAACACGGTCTTGACAGCCCTCCCTCCCCACCAGGAAGCCGCTTCTCTCAGCCCTTGAATGTGGAAAGGCCTCTGACTACTGCAGAAGTGCCACTGTGTGACTTGTCATAGAAGCTACTGCAGCTTCCACCTGGTTCTCTTGGGCTCTTCCATCTCAGAGCCCAGCCACCGCAGAGTAAGGAAGCCCAGGCCAAGTGTGGGTGGGGCAGCCTGCAGCCAGAGCTGAGACCACACCCACAACCAGCCGCCCCTGGCAGACAGATGAGAGAGGAAGCTGGGAGGTGGCTTTACAGAGTAAAACCGTGTGAGAGACACAAATGAGAACCACCCAGCTGAGCCCTGTCAATCTCCAGAAATGTGAGAGAGATTAATAAAATCATCATTTTAAGCTGCTAGGGTTTGGGGCATTCTATTACTGCTGCAATAGATAATGGGAACATGCTGTTTAGTCTTCACCACAGTCCTGTGAGGTAGGTATTATTACTATCCATTATTACTATTCTCCTCACTTTTATCAGTGAAGTAGCTGAGGCACAGAGAGGTTGAGTAACTTACTCAGTGACACACAGGTGGCTGGTGGTAGAGCTAAGATTCACACACAGACTGTCTGGCTTTAGAGTCAGTACGCGTTACCACAATGGTGTGCTGACTTTCTTGAAAAGTCCCGCTGTAACAACAGAGTCATTGAAGGATTTTTAAGTTGGGAAGTGGAGAGGGGCAGCCATGGTCATATTTGTGTTTCAGAAAGATTGCTGACATGGTGGGGAGGAGGGATTGAGGACCGGTGTCAGGGCAAGGCTGGAGGTAGGGAGGCTACCTCAGCCCCTGCAGTATCCAGGTGAGAGATGACCAGGCCTCACTCAGGCAGTGGCCATGGGGATGGAGAGAGGGAGACAGATATGAGAGACAGCTCAGGGGGGGCATTGGCTTGGCCATGGGAACAGGAGAGGAGGGACACAGAGATGGCACATCAGAAAATGTCCCCATAGTTTACCTGGGTGTCTGGAAGATGAAGAAACCAATACCTTACTGATTTCAGCAATCACTAAATGACATGAATCACTCATTCTTAATTGTCAGCCTTGGTTATCAGCTAATATCATAGTCACCATCAAACATCTTAAAACGGTGAGCAGAACTAAGCCTCGTAACAGAGGAATGTGCTCTGTTCTGTAGTGTTAACCATCAACCCTACAAATATTACTCAGCCATAAAAAGGAATGAAATAATGCCATTTGCAGCAACATGGATGGACCTGGAGATTATTATACTAAGTGAAGTAAGTCAGACAGAGGAAGATAAATATCATATGATACCGCTTATATGTGGAATTTTAAAAAACTGAGACAATCTTATTTACAAAACAGAAATAGACTCAGACATCGAAAACAAACTTATGGTTACCAAAGGGGAAAGGTGGGGAGGGATAAATTAGGGGTTTGGGATTACATATACACACTACTATATATGAAATAGATAACCAACAAAGACCTGCTGTATAGCACAGGGGACTATATTCAATATCTTGTAATAACCTGTAATAGAAAAGAATCTGGGGACTTCCCTTGTGGTGCAGTGGTTAAGAATCCGCCTGCCAATGCAGGGGACATGGGTTCAAACCCTGGTCCGAGAAGATACCACATGCTGCAGAGCAACTAAGCCCGTGCACCACAGCTGCTAAGCCTGCACTCTAGAACCTGTGGGCCACAACTACTGAGCCCGCATGCCTAGAGCTCATGCACCGCAACAAGAGAAGCCGCCACAATGAGAAGCCTGCGCACCGCAACAAAGAGTAGCCCCCGCTGGCCGCAACTAAAGAAAGCCTGCACGCAGCAACAAAGACCCAAAGAAGCAAATGAAATAAAATTAAAATTAAATATTTTAAAAAAAGGAAAAGAATCTGAAAAAGAATAGATTTATATACCTGTATAACTGAATCACTTTGCTGTACACTTGAAATTAACACAACATTGTAAATCAACTATACTTTGATTAAAAAATAAAGACAAAGAAATGTTAGAAGTTAAACCACAATGAAAAAAAAAAAAAGAAAGCCATCAATCCTACAATCTCAGTGTCTTATCAGGAAAGTGTACTCTATCAGCATGTCCTCTGAGGTCAGCTGAGGGCTCTGGCTCCACCTTTTCCCCCTCCATGACCCCCATCTCAAACATCACTAATCACCATTAAAGAGGGAAAGACAGCTTCGGAGAGACTCCTCCAGCAATATTTCACCCACACGGGGCATGGTTACGCCCACTCACACTGATTGGCCAGAACTAGTCACCTGGGCCAACTGCATGGGAGTCAGAAAGCCCAGCTGCGTCCATCACCTTCTGACCAGCAGCAGGAGATCCGAGCACAAGGCATGTCCTGTGTAAAGAGCAGCAGGCCTGCACCACTGTACCTTGGCTTTGTTTTGGTTACTATCGTCGTGAGTTATTTATGTCTCCTTTTCTTTGGCCGACTGTGAGATCCTCAAGGGCCAAAAGCCTGACTCACTCCTCTCTATAGTAGCAAAGCCTCCCATTGATCTGGGTGTTGGTTGCATAGGCAGAAAATTCATCAAGCTGTGCACTTTTGCTATATGCACATGGTATTTCAATAAGAAGTTAATTTTTAAAAAGTAAGGACTCACACACTCCAGCAGGGTAGAAACCTTCTTATTCCTGATTCTCAGAAGTTGGGGATGTTCCACTCACCTCTCATCACAATCCCTCAGGGAATCAGAAAGCTGATCCTAAGTCTGACAGCCATCAGTCGAGGGAACAGGACCAAACCAGCCTCCTCCCTCATCCATTCTCCATGGGATCTCTCTGCTCTCCGGCTGAGGCCGGACAAAGGCACCGAGTGGCTTCAATGTGTTTCTAGGCAGCGTGAGCCTCTCGGATGTTTCTCAGCTGGAAACCTGGGCGAGGAGACACTTGAGTATTTCCTGGCCCATGCTCTTGGGACCTGGCGAACATCTGACCCGTCCTGGATGACTTTTCCTGGTCAGCTTATTAGGAACGAATCCTGACTAATTTGGTCACCATCCCATTTCTCAAGCATGATTTGTGGCTTAATTGCAGCAGGAAAAAAATAATAAAAAGTGCACAGTCCGGGCCTTATCCATAATTCATAACTGCAATAAAACACTTGACATGCCGTTGTGACTTACAGCAGTCTGAGGGGTATGCACCCTGGGGCCAGCAGAGGGCCCAGATGTTTCCGTCACAGAACATTTTAGAGTTCACGGGCTGGGGAATCTGGGCTTCCCAACTATTACAGCAAAGCTCAGCCCTAGCTAGAGGCAAAGCCAGAGCCCTGACCCTGGGTCCTAGGGCCTCGGAGGGGTCCATGCTCAGGCTGCCCTGGAAAGCAGAGTGTGTCGAAGCCTCAGAGGTTGCAGCCAGCATCTTGGAGGCAGCTTCAAAGCATCTTAAGCCTACAGAAGGTCCTCATCATGCAGGAGGCTGGCCTGTGTGGGCCCCAAGAGAGCATGAGGCTGATGTATCAGGTAGGGGACTAGACTATGAGTGAGAGAAAACCCAGGTCAAACAGCTTAAACCATAAAGGGAATTTACTTGCTCACATAAATGAAAAGTCCAAAGATTGTTTAGGCTTCAGGCAAGGTTTGATCCAGAGGCTCAAATGATGTCACCAGGAAGAAGTTGTCTTCCACCGATTTTCTTCACCTCCCACTTCAGCCCCACTGGCAGTCCTAGGATTTCTCCCTCAAGAAGCAAAACGGCTGCACCAGTTCCAGACCTCACAGCCTCAGGGAAAGAAAGATTGTCTCTTTTCCCCAAGCACTGAACAAAAGCTCCAACTCTCACTGCACCCATTGGGTCAGGTGTTTGTTCTTGAACCAACTGGTATTTGAGGGGTAGGGAAGAGGGCAGAACATGCTGAGCAATTCGAGTCAAGTGGACAACTGTAGGTCAAGTCCCTATACTCCATACATTTGAAAATAAGGAAAGAGTAGTTCCCAAAGGGGAGACTTGTTTTACCTAAAGAAGCAAGAATGGATACGCTGGGCAAGCAAAGGACAGGTGTCTGCCACGTAGAGCAGGGGTGGGCAAGCAGGGTCTGGGGGCCACATCCAGCCAAACACTTGTTTTAGTAAGCAAAGTGTTATTGGAGCACAGCCACGCTCATTCTTGTGTGTATTGTCTGAGGCTGCCTTCACACTCCAGTGACAGCTGATTAATTGCAACAGAGGCTGTCTGGACTGTAAAGCCTATAAAAGTTACTATCTGGCCCTTTACAGAAAATGTTTGCTGACCCTTGACGTAGAGGAAGGTTCATTTTAGTGGGAGCCTTCTGAGACGATAGCTAAACACAAACAGTGGGCATTTCCAGCGTCCAGACGCTTTGAAATCATAGTTGCTACCTGCTTCTGCCTTCTGCCCACACTCTGGCTGGGGATCAAGGGGGAGCCGGGGGCCAGGACAGCCAGGGGGCCAGGTGAGGTGGTGAGGGGCTTGGGGCGTGTGAGCACAGCCAAGTCGGGAGAAGGGCACCTGGTCCAGGATACACTGGCTGCTGCCCAGGTGACTTCGGTCAGGTCACATGCCTTTCTTGGCCAGGTCAGGTGGATGGGATGGCTCCGAGGATCTCACATCTAACAGTCCATGGCCTTCTGGGGCATGACTAGAGAAAGAAGCTTTCCCCTCCCCGTCCCCAAACCTGTCTGCAGGAGGAGGAATCCCTCAGCAGGGGGCGCTAAGAAGCACCACATGATCACCCCTCTTTATCCAGCCCTCACCCTCCTGCAGGCCTTAGTCACCAGCTGCAATGCTACTTACCTGCTGGAATAGTCCCTCTTGCCTCTCTCTCATTTAGTTGTGTTCATCCTTTATTAGCAGATCAGAAGTCTGAAATCTTCCCAGTCCCAGCAGTCTGGAATGCCAAGTTCTGGCAGGGTCAGATGGCTGATTCCCAGTCACCAAGGTTGTCTTCATGTTCAAGATTATGTCCGTGTTCATTGGTCCCTGTGTTTGGACTAGCGCATGAATGAGGCTGCAGACAAGGAAGATGCATGCAAACCTTCAGAATCTTCTAATGCACTCTAATAACTCAGTTCTCGCCTTTTAGACTTGCAGTTAAGAGCTGGTGGCTGAGTTACAAAAGATTTCTTCACTGTAGGCAGAAAAGCGTGTATCCACAAGCACATACACCCACAAAAATTCCATCAGCACCCTCATGCATGTCCAGGTACATATGGCAATACATACATACATAGGAGCCCTTGCATCTGCCTATACCACGTGTGAAAATACACATGCACACCCACGCAAGTGCATGCACAGATTCGTGCAGACAGGACCCCACAGCAGATCCTTGACTATGCATCACATGCATTCACTGCAGGCTCAGGTATTAGCACCTTTGTGCCAAGGTCACCTGTAAGAGGCCCTAAGCACGGAAAAGTTCACGGAGCCCTCACACAGAATTTAAAAGGCAAGGCTATTTTTGTAAATAGAGCTGCAATGAACATTTTGGTACATGACTCTTTTTGAATTATGGTTTGCTCAGGGTATACGCCCAGTAGTGGGATTGCTGGGTCGTATGGTAGTTCTATTTGTAGTTTTTTAAGGAACCTCCATACTGTTCTCCATAGTGGCTGTATCAATTTACATTCCCACCAACAGTGAAAGAGGGTTCCCTTTTCTTCACACCCTCTCCAGCATTTATTGCAATAGCCAGGACATGGAAACAACCTAAGTGTCCATCAACAGAAGAATGGATAAAGAAGATGTGGCACATATATATGATGGAATATTACTCAGGCATAAAAAGAAACGAAATTGAGTTATTTGTAGTGAGGTGGATGGACCTAGAGTCATCCACTTCACAGAGTGAAATTTTTCTCAGAAAGAGAAAAACAAATACCATATGCTAACACATATATATGGAATCTAAGAAGAAAAAAAAAAAGGTCATGAAGAACCTAGAGGTAAGACAGGAATAAAGACGCAGACCTACTAGAGCATGGACTTGAGGATATGGGGAGGGGGAGGGGTAAGCTGTGACAAAGTGAGAGAGTGGCATGGACATACATACACTACCAAATGTAAAATAGATAGCTAGAGGGAAGCAGCCTCCTAGCACAGGGAGATCAGCTCGGTGCTTTGTGACCACCTAGAGGGGTGGGATAGGGAGGGTGGGAGGGAGGGAGACGCAAGAGGGAGGAGATATGGCGACATATGTATATGTATAATTGATTCACTTTGTTATAAAGCAGAAACTAACACCATTGTAAAGCAATTATACTCCAATAAAGATGTTGAAAAAAAAGATTATTTTTTGGAAACGTCAGAAAACTTATGTGTGTGCTAAAAATGAAGCAGATGCTTTTCTAATTTTTCTGATTAGAACTTTAAAGTATTTTCCCTGCACACGTTTATTTGTTCATTCATTTATTCATTCACTCATTCATTTCAGCACCCCTGCTTTGCTGGAGCCCCGGATACGTGTGTGCATAATTCTGCCTTTGGGAATGACCCAGCAGGGATGTGCACATGCATTCACACAGCTGCACACCCCGATGGCGAGTGAGTACTCACGCATGGTCACACTACTGCTCCCCATATGTGCACACTGGCACACACACACACACACACACACACACACACACACACACACACACATATAGCCTAACGGAGCTCTGAGCTGGAAGCCCCAAGAAGGAATCCTGTGCTGGCATCTGCATGGTCAGACATAGCCAGTGCCTCTGTAGGACCCCTCTCCTCCCTTCTGGTGTTTTGGCCACTGCAGATTCCAAGCTCAGCAGGAAACCTCAGAATATGCTCTCACACAGCGAGCCCTGCAGCCCTCAGAAGTGGGCAGGAGAAAGATGGGGGCGTGTGGAGTGGGGCCCAGGGAGGGAGGGTGGGCACACTCCACACTGGGGGACGGACTGGGGCGTGATGGGGGATGGCCCAAGGAACCCAGGCAGGGGCCAGCACTGTGCCCTGACTGTCTGGATGTCAGATGATGACCAACATGCCAGCCTGACCCCCCTCAAATTATAATATGAGATCACCCAACCCCAGACTCAGACTTTAGTCCAATTCAGGATTTCCATTTATAGCTTTCAAAACTGCTGGGTGGGTCCCACCTCCCATGTTCTGATTAAATTGGTCTGGGGCGAGGCCTGGGCACCTGGATGTATAAAGCCTTCCCAGGTGATTCTAATGTACAGCCAAGGTTGTGAACCTCTAGTCTACGGAGCCCAGGTGAGTTCTTGGGACGGGGAACTCACTACCTGTCCTGGCAGCCTCCTTGCTCTGGGGACAAGTTAAGAGCCTTTCTCCACAGCAGCGTGGTAGCAAATTCCCAGAACAGTGAAAGCAAGCTCAGGGAGCATCCCACCACCATCATCATGGTTCTTGCTCCCATTTCTCTGGCTGACCATTTCTGACGAGACCTGACTCCTCCAAAAAGCCTGCTGTGACTGCTGATTCCTGCATGTGCCTCGCCAGGCTCTGAGCACCCAGAGCCCAAGGGCGGAGTCCTTGCTTCCTGTCCTGGGTGTCTAGCCCATGAAGGCACTGGTGGCTGGCACGTTAGAGGCTGGGGCTGAAGGAGCACAGGGCTGGAGTCTGGCACATGATGGCCCAATGTGTGACCCTGGGCAGTCCCCCTGCTTATCAGAGCATGCTTGCTCAGCCACAAGCCAGGGAGAGGAGCAATGGCGGGGAAGAGGGGATGCAGCTGCATGAGATACAGCTGAAAGAATTTGTAGAGCATGACAGCACCTTGCCTGGCCTGCAGAAGGGGACCCATCATGGGTTCTACCACCTGGAGCAGGGTGCCTGATGGGCAGGCCAACCTCTCCACTCCACACAGCAGACCCAGTGCCTGAAGGCCAACATACTTTTTAGGGAGCCACAAAAATGTCTTTATTTCTTTTAAAATCAGAAGAAAAACTGAATGTCATCCAGCCTGGATTATATTTTTCTTCTTGCCAATGCTGTTGTAAAATATGAGCTTAAATGTTTTTATGGAGGAAGGGGACCCCAAAAGCCAAACCACAGTCCCATGGAGGGGGTGAATTCCAGGCCCAAAAGCACACCCTGGGTGGACCTCCCCACCACCTTCCAATGAACCCAGACCAGTGTCTCAGAAAGCAAGGTCTGTACCTAACAAAGCCAACTTCAATCAGCAGAGCTTCTCCAGGAAACTGAGGCAGGTGAAAGCACAGGCTCTGGAGTTACATGGTTCAGACCACATCTGTGTGTCTTAGGCAAGTTACTTCACCTCTCTGTGCCTCCATTTCTGCTTCTGTAAAATGGGGGTGCTCCCACTTGGAGGGTTGTCATAAGGATACAGGGAGATGTTGCATTTAGAAACACAGGCACTTGGAAGGTCTATCGTCAGCTTCAGAAAAAAAGGAGACTCAGGGCCTTCTCAACCCCAGTCTCCCTTCTCGTGCTCAGTTCTTTGTGACCTTGGGTCAGCCACTACCTCACTCTCCCCTCTGTCAGATGTTCATCTGAGGGCGCCCTGGGGCTCCAAGCCCCGTCCTCCCTTTCATCTTTAATCTTGTAATAGGCACCCTGGAGGGAGGGTCTCGATCAATTCTCCCCAGACCTGTCCCAGCTGGTCTGCGGTCAAGCCAAAAAGGTGAGCCTGTGGGAGGGCCCTTGCCTGCGGGTCCCAAGAGCCCTGGGGATGAGGTTGACCTTCAGCCCTCTTGTGAGAGGTGACATGGCTTAGCGCACTGGCTCTTAGCATGTGGGTCATGGCTCACCACTTACAGCCATGTGGCCCTGTGTGGGCCTCAGTCTCCTCATCTGTGAAATGGCCATAGCCTTCTTCCAGGGCTGTGTGAGGATGCAGTGAGCTCCCATTGGCTGCAGGCCCTGTGGGTACTCAGCCACCCAGGGGACCCCCCCCCCGCCCCGGGGCTGTTCCTCTGGGCCTGGCTGAGACCCAGAAATCCCAGCGGCGGCTCTGTCTCCATCCCCCAGCAACACTCAGTAGGTGCCCAGTGAACACTCACACATAGAATCTTCCTAAAGCACGCGTCGAACTTGACAGCTTTCTAAACGCTTTGCATCTGACAAAGCACAGAGACGCCTATCATCTGTGTCTCTTCACTAAGTCCTGAGATGTCTTTTTTTTTTGACGATGCCACATGGCCTGTAGGAGCTTAGTTCCCTGACCAGGGATTGAACCCATGCTCCCTGCAGTGGAAGCGTGGAATCTTAACCGCTGGAAGATTCCAGGGAAGTCTCCATATAAGTCATCTTTCTTAATGATGATTTTTCTGACTATAAATACTAAAAGCACAGCAATGTATAAAAAGAAGAAAGATTACCCACAATCCTCCCCAGAAGCAACTACCTTTATTAATATGTTGGCATGTTTTTTTCCTACTCCCTTTGCTATTTTTTAAAAAACTTTTTATTGGAGTATAACAACCAAAAACTATGTACAGGGCATGCCCTTAGTCCCTTTGGACGGCTATCATAGAACACCATAGACTGGGCATCTTATAAATGACAGAACTTTATTTCTCGAAGTTTTAGAGGCTGAAGGTCCAAGCTGAGAATGCCAGGGTGACCAGGCTCTGCTGAGGGCCCTCTTCTGAGCTGTAGATGGACTTCTCCTCGCTGTGTGCTCACAGGGCAGAAAGAAGAAGAAGGCTTCAGGGGTCCCTTTTATAAGGGCACAATCCCATTCGTGAGGCTTCAACCTCATGGCCCAATCACCTCCCCAAGGCCCCGCCTCCTAATACCCTCACCTTAATTTCAACGTATGAACTGGGGGGCACACAAAAGTTTAGCCCACGACAGTGCATAACCTGAAGTGTACAGCTTGCTAAATATTGCTATGAATGTAGCCACCAGCTAGATCAAGCTGCAGAGTAATTCGTCTCCCCAGCAGGATGCTTGCCTCACCCACGCCTGGCCTGAGAGAGCGGTCATTCTAACCTCTATCACCATAAATGAGTGTTGCTTGTTTTAGGATTTTATGTGCATGAGATTGTTTGTATCTCCCTTCTTTCACCCAATATAATGACTGGGAGGCCTTTGTGCTGCTGCCTGTGTCTGGGTTTGCACTTTTTCATGCACCGTCATTAATGTGTCCATTCTGTTGACCGACTTTTGGGCTGTTTCTAGTTTGGGGCTATTATGAATACAGCTGCTATGAACATTCTTGCCCTTTGGTGGATTTCATACATTGTCATCATCATCATCATCATCACCACATACATTGTCACCATCATCATATACATTGTCATCATCATCATCACGTATATTATACGTTGTACATTACATAGCATATCATATAAATAATAAATGCATTAAATAATATTAATACTTTAGTGGAAACTAATATAATTTTATCACAGTAGGTGAAATCTTAACTGCAGGGTTCATATTGTCACCTAACGTTACAATGCAAGTATTTCCCCACATCATTAAGACCCCTCCATAGTCACTGTGCTTCAAGGCTATATAAAAAACCCTGATTTTTTTTTTTTTTCTATTTTATAGATGAGAAAACTGAGGCTCAGAGACAGTGGCAGTAAAATCACACCTCAAACACTGGCCCCTGGGCTCTTTACCCCCCTTATACAGTTTCACTATGAGGAAGAAAACAGCATAAAATATAAACACGCAACCAACCAACTACGGAAAAGAATATTTCACACGCAGTAGAGAAATTAAACGTTTAAGGAAGATGAAAGGCGTTTTGTGGGCTGGCTTTTACAAACATGAAGCAGAGAGAACTGAGAGCGCCTGTGTCCCACCCCGTCATCCCGCCCGGGGCGTCCAGGGTACCTCGGCCGCAGGATTTAAGGGGGCGCTTGCGCTCGCCACTCCAACCACTAGGCGGCGCCAGAGCAACGCCGATGCCGGGTCGCTGAAGCCGGGCTGGGATCGCAGGAGGGGCCCAGGGAACCAACCCAGGGCACCAACCCAGGGCCTCTGACCAAGATTTCTGGGAAAAGACCAGGTAGGAGGAGAAGGCTCTGGCCGAGGATTAGAAGCTTTTTAAAGGATACCCTGCCTCTGCATCCCGAAATGTCCTGAGTTTTCCTTAAGCTTCCCTGACCTCATTTATCGGCCAGGAAGGATGGAATGAGGCAGTGGGGGTCATGATCAGAGACAACGCAGGGAAACGGGGCGGTTCCTGCTGTCCCTCCCCACCCTTTCACAGAAACCCTCACCCGCTCGGGCCGCAGATGTAGTACTTTCCAGCCAAGCAGTACCCGGAGCCCAGCCCCTCAACTTTGCTGCCGAGTTCAGAGAAGGCCATCGCGAGCCCGGGGCCACACAGCCATCACGGGGCTGTGGTCTTCGTCCGGCTCCTCTGCATCTTGCCGCCGCCCCGCTGGGGGACGGCAGGAGCAGACAGAGAGGCAGCCAGTCCTGGAGGTCTCCCTCTGCACTACCCCAGCTCCTCCTGAGAAAACACTTTTCAGAATAATTGGAGTCTCCTGCAGTATACGAGAAGGAACTTTTCTAGTTGCTCTTCCAAACACGTATGCTTTGGGTTGCAAGAAGACACTCAAAAAAGCTTTAAGACAAAAGCCACGTGGATGTCAGACGTGCTTGTGGGGCATCTCCCCAGAGCCAGCTGTGAAATTATCCATTCGGAGGGAACTCGGAGACGCTTGGTC
Organism: Platanista minor; assembly: GCA_004363435.1. Lineage (NCBI taxonomy): Eukaryota > Metazoa > Chordata > Mammalia > Artiodactyla > Platanistidae > Platanista > Platanista minor. The sequence goes on from RJWK010021679.1 coordinate 27,326, forward strand.
CTAGAGTTCATTCTGTGCACTGGGGACCCAAGAGGTGTAACTGCCCAGGGCCACATGGCAGATGTGAGGTCACTGACAACTGACACGGGGTGGGGCTGGGGTGTCTCCTCAGTCCAGGGTCTGTGCTGTGAGGGCTGCAGGAATGACTTGAACCGTCCTTCACCTGTGAGAAGCCCGAGAGACAAAAGGATGGGAAACAGAGGAGGGAATTCAATGGAGCAGAAGCAAGACCCTCTTCCCCACGTCAGAGGAGGCCACATTTCAGAAGAGGGGGGCACCATTCTGGCACCCCTTCCAGCTTGTGTCAAGTCCCTTCTCACATGGGAACAGTGAACTGAGAGCTGACGCACACACCTGCACGCATGGGACACTGATTATCCAATACTTACGGCCATCGGCATCACTGTTATTAACTCTCGTAGCACTGGTCCCCCGCTAGGCATGATAACTCTGCAGAAGTGTATGTTGTCCTCTCCACGCTACAGGAGAGAAAAAATTGGGGGAGGCACTGTGCCCAGCCTCCCCAACGCCAGTGCTGGGGCTTCCTGAGCCAGGGGGACCCTGACTGTTCAGACTGGAAGGAAATGTAGCGATTGCCTTTCGAGGAAGCTTCTGGATGGTTGGCAAGGGCAATAGTACATACATGTGCACAAATGTAGTGGAAATCCTAAATCATAATTCTGCTTTTAACATCCAATCCCTTCTCACAAAAATATTGGTAAAACCTCTGTCAGATAAAGAGAAATGCCTCCATTTGAGTTTGAACCAAATTCCCTCTCTGTCTTCTTGTTTTGATTCTGCAGCCGCTTTTCTCTGGTCCCTGCTGTCCACGTCCCTCTCTGCTGTATAATGAGTGGGCACATCTCAAGTGGCTGGAAATTCTCAGTCTCTCCTGGCTGGCCTTCTCTCAGTGGCTCCCCACACTGGGTCTGTCTGGCTGGCTGGCTTTCCACTGGGCTGCATGATCCTTAAGGGCAGGACTGACATTCATCTCCTATCCCCCGCCATCAGTCCCAGGCTTGGCACGAGAGAGCGGGTCCAGGCCTCTGGCTCAAGGAGCCCTCAAACTTCAGTTGCTGTTGGGTGGCAGAGGTCTCAGAAATCGAGAAGGCCTCATCTAAGTTATGATGTCAAGCTTAGACAATAAACTCCTTACTGTTTTCTAGAATCTCCAATACCACCAATTGCTAGCTATTCATGGTTACCCCTAGACTCTGAGCTGTGGGTCTCCTAATTGAAAAGACTATGTCACAGCGAATAAACACACCTCAAACTATACATCAAAATAAACTCCAAATGGAACAAATATTTATATGCAAAACAAAAACAAAAAAAAAACACTAAACTAAACTAACACTAAACTAAACTAACACTAAACTAAACACTAAACTAAAAGACTGTTGAATTCTCATAAATGAAATTTTTGAAACTGCAAGGGGAAAAAATCAAATAAAAAAATCAAAAATCAAATAAAAAACAAAATCGAAAGGAAAGCAACAAACAGGGGGGAAATATCTGCAACTCATATCACAGATGAAGAGACACTTTCCTTGATGTTTAAAGACCTCCTACAAATCAATGAGGCCAGAAGTCCAACAGAAAAAGATCGACCCAGGACATGAACTGTCTGGGTTCAAATCCCAGGTCTGGGATTCAAATCCCAGGTCTGGGACTTCCCTGGTGGCACAGTGGTTAAGAATCCGCCTGCCAATGTAGGGGTCATGGGTTTGAGCCCCGGTCCGGGAAGATCCCACATGCCGCGGAGCAGCTAAGCCCATGTGCCACAGCTACTGAGCCTGCGCTCTAGAGCTCACACGTCACAACTACTGAGGCCCAAGCGCCTAGAGCCCGTGCTCCACAACAAGAGAAGCCACCTCAACAAGAAGCACGCGCACCGCAATGAAGAGTAGTTCCTGCTTGCCACAACTAGAGAGCCCCCGTGCAGCAACGAAGACCCAATGCAGCCAAAAAAAAAAAAAAAAAATCCCATCTCTGCCGTTTACTAGCTGTGTGTGCTTGGGCAAGTTACTCGACCTCTCTGGACCTTGGTTGTCTTGTCTGTATAAGGATCCTGTCCTTGTGCGGGTTATTGTGAAGATTAAATACATGACTGTTCCCCAGAATTACTTCTGTTTACTTGTCTGCCTCCTCTAAGACTGGGAGCTCCCTGGGGCAGGGTCTGGGCCCAGCACCGACTCTCCTGTCCAGCAGCCATGTTTGGTGAATCGAGCCCATCTGCCTTGAACTTGCCAGGAATGGCAAGGCGAGTCAGCATAAAGGATCCAATCCTGGGTCTTTTGGCCTAAGACTCAGATAACCCTGCTAAGGTCCCAACTGTGTATCCAGGTTAAAAGGAAGGAGAAAAACATGCTAAGGACCTCGAATGGCAAATGCAGCCCTCCACCGAACAAAGGTTAGAGCTCCATGGGCCCTGGATGGAACTTAAAATTCATAGACTGTTAATTAGCTTGTGAAACAGGAAGTTTCTAAGTAGCTTTGCAGCGAGGCAATTCAGCAGGCTGAGGGCCAGAGCTTAAAAGCCTGGTTTAAAAGAGGGAGGGGGAAAAGGGAGGGCAAAAGCCCAAAACATCCCTGCTCCATTTTACATCATGGCAACCCACTTGCTCATTTCTGCCAGGACCTCCTGGGGAAACACAGCCGCCTGTCCTCCTGGTGGGCTTTGAAAGGACATGGGCGGCAGCAACCCAGGGCTGGGAGAGAGTACAGGAGGGTGGTGAGTGTGTGTGTGTGTGTGTGTGTGTGTGTGTGTGCACGTGTATGTGTGTGACCATCTTCACAGGTCACTAAATGCTGTTCTTGTGTGCTTTTAAAGCCACCTGCATCCTTGATAAACCAGGATTCAGTGTCAACTGTCATGGTGACATGACATGGTGAGATCAGGAGATGATGGTGGCCTTGATTCAGGGAAATGAATGCCTTAGGACAGAAGCGAACATCTCTGGGGACCCTGAATCCCAAATTTGCAACTCAGTGACCCCCTTCCCTCCCTGGGCCTCAGTTTCCCCCTCGACAGGGAGGCCTAGGCTCCGTAGCCTGCCAAGGGTCTGCAGCCACACAGCTGGGATGTGCCCCATCCCCATGTGGCTCACTGCTCTGCAAGGCTGACGCTAGTCCAGAAGGCAGCATTTCCCATGCCTCATGATTATG
>RJWK010021680.1:5422-30594 GCA_004363435.1 Platanista minor
AAAAAAAAAAAAAAAAAAAAAAAAAAAAAAAAAAAAAAAAAAAAAAAAAAAAAAAAAAAAAAAAAAAAAAAAAAAAAACTGAGACATCTTCTTCTATGTAAGTATACCTAAATAATGCCGACAGAGAACCATTAATCCACAATATGAAACCTGGAAGACAATGAGACTGGCACAACTATTTACTCAAAGAGAGCATTTACAAAATTGAGTTGACTTTGGAGAGATTCCTTGTAACCTCCGGGTCCAAGGACATAATGGCTGACAAAATAGTCCAATGAAATACACAGTTTTAATCTCTTCCCTCAAATTTCAGTCTACAGCTCATTGCCATTTGTATTACTATTTACTTGATCCAGCTTTAATTTCGCTATAGAAAATATTTTTCTGGTACGTCAGTGTGTATGTTTTATAGTCACCTTTCTGAAAATAAAAATAATTCATTATTTCTTTACTTTATTTCCTAAAATGTGATGCAAATATATGGACCACATATTTAAAAATATATTACTCGAGTGCTTCAAATAACTTCCCAAAAATGTTCCTCTCCACACATTGTTCAATTACAGTGAAAAAGAAGATACTTGAATCACACCCAGTAAAATGCCTAAGCAGTGCTTCTCTGGGGTTTTCAAATGCCACAGTGGTAAATAAGGGCTCAGACGCATCCTCTGAAGAGGTTTACACTTAAGCTTGGTCATAGGTCTCTGGTGATTCATTAGGGTGGCCATGCTAGCCTGATAGAAAGAACTCGGGGGATAAAGATGATTGGTTTCTTTCTTTTCTTTTCTTTTCCGAGAGCTCGTTTCAGACAGAACACAAGCATAAACAGCCACATCTGAAGACACACCAGGTGCTGCCCACAGCAGCTGCAGCTACAAGTCAAAGGCCATGAAGTCCACCTAGGAAAAATGCCAAAGAGTGACTGGTCGTCAGAGTCCTCGATACACATTCTGCAGTTAGGAATGAGCGTGTTGAGTAGCATCAGTTTTAGGAAAAAGCATACAAAATATACAAAACACAGCATTGGGAAAACTTTTTCATCCTCTTTTTTCAGACACTTGGATGAAAGGCACTTTGAAAGAGAGAAAATTGCAGCTGGTGACTAGGACACGTTATTTGGATTTTGAGCTAATGTTGAAAGTGTATGAAAAAATAAATGTTTTATATATATAGATATATACACATATATATACACATATGTGTGTGTAATACATTAATATTACTCTTCAAATATATTATTTGTTTTACTATTTGTAAGGACAGACTAGTGAGTTAAAGATTTAATTTCTGCTTTATCAGTTAGTGTTGGATTTCCCATTAAGGGACATATTAAGGTTCACAGCAAGGACTGGGCTGATGAATTTCATAAAATCAGCTTCATATCTCTGTATGGAAGAGTTATAATGCTACAGTAGCTTTAATATTCCTTCTCACTTCTCATTCTGTTGAGTAATTCACTAATAAGCCATCATTTGGGTCTCTTTTTCCCCACAAAGTGTGCATCAATATTGTTTCTGTATCCTGAGCTCCCTATAGAACTTAAAAGACAGCAAGTCCCTGAGATGGTTTCTTTCTCTTAGAAGTAGGTTGATTGACATCTCACGTATTGTTTAGTCTTCTAGGTTGAAATCTGAAACAAATATCACATCTCACTAATGAGCAATCTTCCTCAAATAATGAATTTTTCCTATCATCGTCTATGTAAAACATGTACAGGAGGAAAACATTTTCCCCCAAATTACTCTGCAAACCTAATATGAAGTACACACTAATCTTCAATACATGGCAGAGGTTATTTAAGCTACTTAGCTGTTAGGGTAACAATGATTTGAATTTGACTTTAATGTAGAAAACAGCTACAGTACATTTTCCATTTAGAATGAATGTAGTTTAAATGAGGTTTACTTTTAGACCATAGTTATAAGGCACCTTCTGTTTAGAAATCCTGCTGTTTGGATGTGATTTTATTCCAGAAAAGCTGCAGTTACAAATTCCATTTTCTTCAGGACACTGCCATGTGAATGAGGCTTCTGAGCAGAACACTTGCTGTAACCATTCGCAGAACTGCCTTCTGAATGTGCTTTCAAACAGAAAATCTCAGGAAGTTCATTTTAAAATTCAAAAATCCCAATGCAACTCTGGCACCTTGAATTATCAGGTTTACTTTGAAATGCAATCCTTCCTGTTCTTGGTCTTGGAAGTCATCCGAATAGGAGAAAAGAAAATAAAAATCACATGCACCGGAGGAATTTTTAAATTATCCATTTAAAAAAATTGTGTGCCGAAAGGACAGATGGTATAGCTAACACACACAGGGTCATGTATCTTTGGAAATCTAATCACACTCTTCATTTTCCACGGTAAATGATGCTATCCATAAAGCACTTGTAACAGTACGGAAAGAAATGAAGCAAGTGAATATAAATCTGTGTTCTAATCACTCAGAATGCAGAGAAGGTAGCTTGAAAAGTTAGCAAATGAAAGGAGGAATAAAGGGCAATAAAGAAGTGTCACAAGACCATCATCCTTCCATTCCAGCAATTGAAAAGCACAAGGACTTACAACATAAAAACCTATGCCACTTTCAATTTGTTGCAATTCCTTCTTCATCTGGTTCAAATAAGCCCTGTTTCAGAAAAAATCTCCAGCAATCATCGTATTGACACTTCATCTACACTGAGTGCTAATGAGCCAGGATTTTTCTGCCATAATGTTTACCCAAGAGCTCACACTGCCACAGCCCATCAGAGAAACCGCGCCAGGCACACTTTCAATCTAAACACACTTCTCCCTCTTCCGCAGCTTCTGTTCTCAAGGGTAGGGGGTTATTTGTTCCTAAATATCTTTTTCCCTACTTGATTTCAATTGTCTACATGACTTGTAATGAAATGAGGCGAGAATAAAAATGTTCCCTTCACTGTCAATTTGTGCCTTTCTCTATCCTTTCTAAAATCTGATGATTTTCATTTAGACCAAGCCCTTTAGAAGAAATTCTCCCACAGCAGCCATCTACATTGATCTTAAAATAAATTACCAGAAATTTTCTGGGTAGAGGAGACAAAAATATTGTCATGAGAGACAAATAAAGAACTTCTAGTAAAAAAAAAAAAAACCCTCAAATGTCTAGAAGCTACTGAGCAAATCTAGTTTATAGTTTCGACATTAAAGGTACTTCCCTAGCTATATCTCACTGATGTTTTTTGCTTTTCCCTAACTTTGTAAAAATCATCACTGTCATACAATTTTTCTTTCTATATTTTTTGCTAATGTCTTTAGAGCTCTGAAGCTGATGTATATACTAGGGGAGATAGTCAAGAATTATGTTGAAGATGATGACTCCTATTATTCTCCATTAAGGTATTTTCATTGTTTACATGATAGAAATTCAAATAAAGAGAGAATCATTAAGCTGTGTCATTACTACCTCCTGCCCTTCCAAGAAACAGCAAACATAGTCATCTAAACTGATATATATAAATAGATATATAAGCATACATATATACATATATGTAGCACATATATTATATATAAATATATATACATATATATATATATATATATATATATATATGTGTGTGTGTGTATACTGAAATTTATTGCCAGTAAAGAGATGAGCATTTTTCTCAGTCTGCAGATGTTTCTTGTCTTTTTTCTATCTCTCTGGGTTACCCAGCTTGGATCACAGCTATTCTGGGTGAGCATTTTGAGAGGGGAGGAGAGACAGTTGCTTTTCCCCTGAGTTCAGATCACATGGGATTGAGAAGAGAAAAATAATAGTGTTTTTCCACCAAGCTCTTTGCCACCTAGATCAGAACTGGACTACATTTCCCCTATGGAATTGAATTCCAGAAATAGAGTTGTTTCTATATATTCTTGTATTTTTCTGTTGTAGTTCTCTTACTCTCCTAGTAAGCATTCTTGTCAAAAATATTTCAGTGTTGAACTGTGTAGAAATGAGACTTGTCTTTTCCAAGTCTGGATAATTTGGGTTGGAAAGAATTAGAGAATTAGTGTTCAAAAACTTGCTCAAACACACAAAAACATGCCCCAAAGTCAAAGGATGATGCTAAAGCAGGTAGAAATGGGAGGTGAGGAGGGAAAAATAAATAAAGATATAGATCCCCCCCTTATCTTTTTTTGGTCTTGAAGTCCCGTATACGGATGTTGCTAAAATAATGTATCACCCATATCTTAATGAGTTAGCACCCTAGAGCAATGTCAGGTATTTCAATGCATAGTCTTTTCTAAGTATTTCAGACACTGACTGGAGGACTTTACTCAGTAAAAGGACTGCTGTGTCCTGACATACAATTCCTCAAAAGATATGCAATATTTTCTGCTTCCACTTCACATCTGTCCAGTCTCTCCCAAACTTACTCTAAACAGGAGTCTGAAGCATTGCTGCACAAAACCATCCTTCTAAAGTTCACATTGCAGATTGAATGATCAGTTCTCTGGATTCACCTTAACCCCACTTAGCAGCACTTTTTGATACAGTTGATTGATGCAACCTCAGAACGGGTTCTCTGCTTAGCCTCAGGGAAGCCACACTCTCTTTGCTCGTCTCCCCCTCGGTGACATCTCCTTTCAGTTTCTTCGCTATTTCACTTCATCCACTCAACTTGTAAGCACTGACATGACCCAGGGCTCAGGACTTGAACGGCTTCTCCTTTTAATCTGCACCCAACCCCTAGGAAACTTGATGCCATCTCATAGCTTTAAATGCCCTCTATTCACTGAAGACTCCCCAATTTATTTCTTCATCCCAGGCATCTCCCCTGAATTCCAAGCCTATATATATCCAATCGTTTTTACATCTCCACTTCTGTATATAATCTCAGACTTAACAGGGGTACAGCAGAGGTGACTTGGTGATTGCCAAAGGTTTGTCTTTTACCTAAGGCATAGAGCTGATGAGAAAGAGGAACTCAGTCAGGGATGACATTTGCCTCTCCTAACCTCATGTCTAGGTGGATGGATGTCCCTAAGTCTGGGTGGTGAAATGGAGGTGGAAGCATTGTGGTTCCCTAACAGGCTGGGGGTAGGTATAAAATATGATTGACTACTCTGTCTACTGGGGAAAGACAACAAGGTGATCATGAAGTCACAGGATGGTAGATCCATGAAATAGAGACAGTTCTTAAGGGAAGTGTCCAAAGAATTGTCCAACCTGGACATCTACACTGCATTACATGTGAGTGAGAAAGAAATTTTTATTGTGTTAATTCATGATATTGTTGAGAAATGTGTTACAGCATTAACAATAATACCTTAATCATTAGAGTCTAATGCACATACAAAAAACAAATTCCTGATTTACTGCCTCATCCAATCCACCCAAAAAACAAAGGAATTCTGATTATCTATCAGTTACTTAGGTTAAAAATCTTGTAGCGATCCTGGACTCCTTTCTCTCTCATATGTCACCTCCAATTTACCTCCAATTCCTATTAGAACAACCATTAAGATATATCCTCTGATCTATGCATCATCGTACCTTGTATTAACTACTATAATACTTTTTTAATTAATCCTTGCTGCTTCCACCCTTGCCCACCTATAATATTCTTTGAATTTAGTGATGTTCCTCATAAGCAAGTCAGATATTTCTAGGCAGGTTCCCAGTGAAGCAGAGTCAGAGAGAAGGTAGGGGAACTTGAAGGCGGTTTATCAGAAAGCACGCTGGGCATCATTTTCTCTGCAGGAGGAAGAATCAGGGTGGGACAGAGGGAGAAGCTGAGCTGCAATGCAGTCTCAATGACAATCTCAGCCAAACCTGTAGGAGCCCTGAAATTGCCGGGGCCTTGAGTAGTGGTTCCAGGTTTGGGCAGCAGGACTGTGGTTTTATAATCTCACACCAGCCAGTCATTGCTGCTGTCTGCCCCAGAAATGAGGGATGGCCTTGGCAAGGCAAGTGTCTCCAGGGAAGGCAATTCTAGGAGGGCACGGATGGCTGCGAGCTTTCTGCTGACAACATTTTCATCCCTGTAGGAGTAAGAACTTTAGTCCTGAAGTACATTGTCCACTATATCAACTCATGTTACTTCTATGCTGAAAACCTTTTGGTGGCTTCTGATATTCTTCAGAATAAAGTGCACAGTCCTTTGCAGGGCTATGACGACCCCTTTGTGCTCTGGCTACTGTCTCTCAGTAATACCTCCTCATCCATTTTGCTTCAGCTCCACCGGGCTATTGCTCTCCCTTGGGTGTGTCAATCACAGCCCCACTTCAGGACTTTTCCACCTGCTGTTCCCTCTGCCTGAATTTGTATTCATATGTCATGGATTGGTTCCTTGCTTTAGTTCAGGGATTGGAAGTTATTTTTCTATAACGGGCTAGATAGTAAGTGTTTAAGGTTGGGGGCCATGTGGTCTCCGTCACAACTACTGTAACCCAAAAGCTGTGACAACATGTGACTAAACGAGTGTGGTTGTGTTGCTATAAAACTCTATTTACAAGAACAGTTGGCTGTATTTGGACTTTGGGAAATAGTTTGCAGACCCCTACATGAGTCATAGCTTGGCTCTAAAGTGGCCTCCTCTGAAAGCAGTATAGCAAGTTGTTTAGGATGTTTGGTTTAGAATCTACTTGCTTTGGTGTTTCTTCGGGCTCTGACAATGATCATCTGTCTAACTTTCAGTTTCTCTTTGCCTTGATATCCAAAATGGGGATTATATAATAATATCTTCTACCTAGGGTTTTGTCAATGGTCAAAAGAGATAGTACATACTAAACAATTGTAACAGTCATGACACAAAATAAATAATCAAAAGCACCTACCCAGGGCTTCCCTGGTGGCGCAGTGGTTGAGAGTCCGCCTGCCGATGCAGAGGACACGGGTTCGTGCCCCGGTCCGGGAAGATCCCACGTGCCGCGGAGCGGCTAGGTCCGTGAGCCACGGCCGCTGAGCCTGCGAGTCCGGAGCCTGTGCTCCGCGACGGGAGAGGCCACAACAGTGAGAAGCCCGCGTACCAAAAAAAAAAAAAAAAAAAAAAAGCACCTACCCATTACTCTCAGTTTCCTCATATTACTTAGTACTTATTACCTAATACGTATGTATTTAATTATTAAGATAGTTATTATTCAGATACTACCTCTTCCCCTACCCCACTAAATAAAGCAGAGACCATCTTCTTGATTCACTGCTGAATTACCTGAATCTACCAACATGCCTTACAAATTGCAGACCCTCGATAAATGATTTTTGAGTGGATACATGAACTGAGTGCTGTACCTTTAGGTACATTCTCTGAAATTAGATCCAAGAGATGTGAGTTCTCATTCCAAATACATAAGTAGCTTTGGTTTTGGCCAAAACTAAGATATACTGTCCAATGGAGGGAGAAGACCAAATACTGAGCCTTTTAAAGGAAACATCAGTCTTATGCCTCAAGACAGTCTGCGTTTTCTTTCATTTTAAGCTTTAACTTAAATGTATGCACATATATTTAACAATGTGATTCAGTAAGCTGCTATATTGTCATATGTGTAGTATTTCACCCTTGGGGCTGGGCTATATAGTGTCAACATTCCTGAACTAGCACCATTGTGATGATCTTCTGGAGATATATGAGGCTCCTTAATGCTCTTGGGATCAGACTGATCTGGGCATAACCTAAGAAATGTATTAAATAAATCTTAACAGTTCTATTGTATCTTGTTTACAAGTCACGAGCCCTATTACACTTAACTGAACTTTAAAAATTGTGACAATCTCTGCCTTATTGTGGTTTCAAGGGAAAAAATTAGAGTGATTTTTTTTTTTTTTTTTTTTTTTTTTTTTGCCGTACGCCGGCCTCTCACTGTTGTGGCCTCTCCCGTTGCGGAGCACAGGCTCCGGATGCGCAGGCTCAGCGGCCATGGCTCACGGGCCTAGCCGCTCCATGGCATGTGGGATCTTCCCGGACCGGGGCACGAACCCGTGTCCCCTGCATCGGCAGGCGGACTCTCAACCACTGCACCACCAAGGAAGCCCTTTATTTATATTTTTTTCATAAAGGGATTATCACCTTTTAACACGCTTTAATAATGTATTCCTTTCATACAACCTCATCCTTTGTGTATGGCCTGTCTCCCTAGGATAAGTTGCACAGGATAGAGATTTGTCTGTGTGTCACTGATACATCTTGCCTACCTGGAACAGTATCTGACACATAGGAGGCTGTCGATAATTAGTTAATATACTGTCATCAGCAGGTTATCATTCTGTTCATTTTTTATTTCATTCATTTTTCACACAAATTAAAAGGAATGAAATTGGGTCATTTGTAGAGATGTAGATGGACCTAGAGTCTGTCATACAGAGTGAAGTAAGTCAAAAAGAGAAAAACAAATATTGCATATTAACACATATATGTTGAATCTAGAAAAATGGTACAGATCAACCTATTTGCAGGGCAGGAATCAAGTTGCAGACATGAAGAATGGACATATGGACACAGGGGGATGAATTGGGAGATTAGGACCTACATATATACACTAACATGTGTAAAATCGATAGGCTAGTGTGAACCTGCTGTATAGCACAGGGAGCTAAGCTCGGCGGTCTGTGACGACCTAGATGGGTGGGATGGGGGGCTTGGGAAAGAAGTCAAGGAGGGATGGGATATACGTATACATAGAGCTGATTCACTTCGTTGTACAGCAGAAACTAACACAGCATTGTAAAGCAACTATACCCCAATTAAAAAAAAAAATCTAATTTGGAGAAACAAGGACAGCGACATCACTGGCCATCTGAACGGCAGTAAGAGTGAATGACCTATTCCACTGCATTTGTCACTATGTACAAAACAGGCCTGATCTATATGTAGTAACACCTAATTCATGATACAGCAAGGTCTTTTGATATTTTACTCTAAGTAAACTTAGGCTGCATATGGGTCTAAGTCCTTGATCATTTTGTTAATATTAAACATAGAATATTTAGAAAATATAGTTATGAAAGCATGTACACATTTTAAAAACCAGATTTAAACCTGATTCTGTCAAGGTAAAGAGAGTAAATTATTATCATTTGAAAATATAATTTTTTTTTTTTTTTGAGAACCCTGAAGAAAGGACTTGGGGAAAAAAAAAATTGTATGCAAGCTTTTTTTCCCCAAAATTTTAGGCCATAAAATTGAAGAATGCTGAATCTCTTCTCAACATCCATCCCCCAAGCAAATGCCAAGGGCTATATTACAGAAATATTAGAAACTCAACAAACATTTTCTGAATGATTGATCCAATAAACGTCTAAATCAATGTGGCTTAGGGAGATTCATCTTTCACAACAGTGACAGAGTTACTGCCATAGGTTTTTGTGGTTGTTACTTGTTTTTGTATTCAATGTAGGATGGAGGTTTTTATTAATATGTGTTATAACATTTTATTTGAAGAAATAGTAACCTCTGTATAGGAACAGGTATTCAGCTCCAATAACCCTAAGTGAGGTATTAGCACAAGTGAGTGTTTTCAGTAGCTCTGAGGTATCTGCCCTGCTGGGCCAAACTAAAGTTTTGGGGAAAGAAATGATTACTCCAGTACACCGTGCTTTACAACCACTTTTGGAAATCATTCAGCAACGTAGAATTTTATTTACTGTATTAACTTTTCTAAGAGATTGAATTTCATTCTCCTCTTCAGGAGAAAAAGAAAGGTAAATTGTATCACTATTATTGCAAAATTGCAAAGTCAAGGAAAGTTTGAATAACATCTGTACGATAATTAAAAGATTTTTCAAGGGAAAACATTCAACTCAAAATATATCTAATGTCATTTTAATTATAGAAATGAGAAAATTCTGAGGTTTTAAAACCAAGCTTCCTGTCTTGACTTGAAATTATATCTAAATGAATCAAGGTATATTGCTGTTTATCCTACCCATAAAAATTTCTGAAAGCAAATATTTTGTATTGTTTTGGTTTATCTTCAAATTATAAAGTATCTGGAATATTGCTTTTATGTTCACATAAATTCTCTTGCTTTATTAATATATTACTGAACTCCAAAGAAGAGAGTGATCCAGTGGTCCAAAGCTAAAACAATGGCATGATTTGGGATTACTACAGCTTCAAAATAATATATGGCTAAGTCCAAAGATAATCACATAGACACAAGTTATAAATACAGTACGTTTTAAATGGAAGAATAATTCTAATAATCAATTCTATGACAGCTAACAGATAATATAAATCTATTTACAGAATATTGAAATTTTCATCACACAACTGCTGTGTGTGGTTTAGAACATCTATTTTTAATAAACCTTAAAATCATTTAAACATGTAGTCTGCGTTTTTAAACTCCTAACATTACCTCTCTAAATTGGGAGTTTTTTCATTAAAAAATAAATTTTGTTAGGATAATAAAATGCATTCTAACACAAGTATATTCTAAGTGTTTTATTTAAGTGAAAATCTACAATTCAACATCCTAAACCTGCCATTTCCAACATATTTTCTTAATTCTATCTACCCACCGTGTAAACCTAAGCTGTTTCTCCAAAGCTCCCTGGTCCCTGAAGAAGATATTTCCCTGAATCAAATCTTCATAGTTTTACTTTTTTTTTTTTTTGGCGGTACGCAGGCCTCTCACTATCGTGGCCTCTCCCGTTGCGGAGCACAGGCTCCGGACTCGCAGGCTCAGCGTCCGTGGCTCACCGGCCGCGCCGCGGCATGTGGGATTCCCCCCGGACCAGGGCACGAATCCGTGTCCCCTGCATCGGCAGGCGGACTCTCATCCACTGCGCCACCAGGGAAGCCCCATAGTTTTACTTTTAACTTGAGTTTAAGATGAACTTCTAGACAATCTGAATTATGCAAATTTCTGGTGTTGTCTATTATCACGTGCAAATAAGCATCAACTGTGTACTTCCGGCAAAACATGCTGACCTAAGCAGATCTCAAATGTTATAAAATATACTCATTCTTCCTCCTTTTCCCTCCCGCTTCTCCACTCTACCCTTCTTCCAACCTCCCTCCCTTTCTTTCTTCCTCCTGTCTTTTTTCTTTTTTGATTTATCAATTTATTGTAACCACAGTTGACCAACGTTTCCTTTTCAGATGCAACATTTACTAAGTCCAATGCTTAAGCTCTGGAGGAGTATTTAGTTTTTTACTATTAATTACAAGTTTCAATGTCTATAGATAGATTCTAAGGCTGTCACTGTGTCAGATTTTAATAAAATGAAATTTTTACCACATTTATGCTTCATATAAAGTTCAAAATAAATGATGCGCTAAAAAGTATACATTGTAAAAAAATAAAAATTATACATTGTAGAAATACTAAGGTAAATTTTTTTATAAATATAGCAAATAACTATTAAACATGCATACAATTCTTACATAAAGACGTTACCTGTCTGTCATCTGTCAGTGTTGATATTCATAAATTTATAGGCCCATGCATTAATTGATGCAGTGAATATCAAAAATTCTCTCCTGAGGAGACTTGGGGAAACATATCTATGGTTTAGGAAGGAGTGGGTGATAGAAAATGGAAAACTGAAGTCTGGAGGGAATCACAGGCCAATGTCCCACCCCTGGAACACACACACTCACACACATTCACATTCACACACTCTCACACACACATACACAGTAATTTGGGTTGTACAGGAAAATCCCATGGTAATTAAACAGTAAGCACCTCCTCTGGTTGGCTACTGTATATAGGATGAACTATTCATTTTTTCTGTGTGGTAAATCTGAGCTACTTCGTGTGTTTGAATCATCAGTATGTCTGGATTTCTGGATTTGAGATTTCTCACTCTCTCCAGGCTATCAGTATTTCAAGAGTGTTTCTTAAATATGGGCTGATCATTGGGTCTTGAGTGGGCAGTAGCTCTCAAACGGACACTTTATCTGAAGCAGTGTGAACTTTTGGCTCACAGCATACAAGCAGTGTTCTTTCATTATGAAAACTCAGTCTCATCCCAAACTCCCTTAGCAGATACTAGATCTTTGCTCGATTCACATCTCACCCTTCCCCTGCAGTCTCCAACCACCAAGAGATAAGCCACAATATAAAGTGGAAAGATCATGGCTCTTCTTTGTCTACCTCATGGCCTGTCTTTATTTTCTTACTCACAGAGCTGTCCTAATACCTGCCCTTTCCACTCCTTACCTTTGCCAGTAAGGCCTGGGATGAGGTCCTATGCTTTGCAATTTAAAAACCAATGTGATGGACAAGTACTGTCACTTATAAGTGGAATCTAAAAAATACAACAATCTGATGAATATAACAAAAAAAAAAGCAGACTCACAGATGTAGAGAACAACTAGTGGTTACCAGTGGTGAGGGGGGAATACAGGGGTGGGAGAGTGAGAGGCACAAGCTATTGGGTGTGAGATAGGCTCAAGGGTGTATTGTACAACATGGGGAATAGAGCCAGTATTCTGTAATAACTGTAAATGGAAAGGAACCTTTAAAACTTGTATTAAAATATTTTTTAAATTAAAAAATAAATAGTAAGATCATTAATTTAAAAAAAAGAAACAACCAGAATACAAACTAGAATTCCAGAGTCAGATATGTAGGATTCGGAGTTTCTCTTTAGTCCTTACTAGCAGTCCTTGGGCAAGTCACTTCAACTCTCTAAGTCTTAGTTCTCCTTTAAAATGATGATAAAAATACCTACCTCAGGTTTATTGTGAGTTATGTGACATGACGTCTGACTTAAATTCCTTAGGACAGAGCCGGAAATAGGCAAAGCACATAATAAAAGGTAGCTGATATCATTTTTAATGTGATAAATTTATATTATTGCTATTTGTTGCTTAAATATTAATTAACTGAATTAATCAGGTACATATCAAGCCTACCAGAGCTTTCAAAAATCAGTGAAAATTAGATGTGGGTAAACTTATGAGTATGATGTAAATACAGATTCAGTTGGAAACGCTAAGAACTATATCTAAGCATTTTGCAAGTGGATTAGTAGTAGTCAGCTTCCTTGAGCTGTTCCTCTATTTCAAGTTTATTCTATTGCAACAAAGTGACAGAGATTTTGAACTTTACAACTCATAGAAATTAAAATATGCAATGTTCAATATCGCATACTATTACATAAAAATTATAGTCATGATGACATTTACCGTATTGAAAATCCAATATTATATATATATATATATATATATATATATATAATTGAATTTATTGGATTATTTTTTAGATCTTATTTTGTATATATAATAAACATTTATAAATCAAAAAACCCAACTTTTTGATGTATAATTTAAGTTTCAGTAAATAACACAGTGTTTATTTTGTGTAAAATTGAGCCCCATTTAGTATTTAGCAAACAATATAATTGCTCATGTTTTTACAATTGTTATTGAAAAAAATGGGCCCAAATTATCCGTGTGCTATACACCAGCAAAAGTGAATGACAGTTTAACAAATACATAAAACCAAATGCAAAATGTGTCTTTCCAGATTTTGATATAGCTAATTAGAAACACTGTATATCCGGAGTCATTCAGCAATCAAGGAAAAGGTTTAGTTTTAGATACCAAACTAGCTTAAATTTATGAATGTCTAGCTAAACCAGCTGGATATTTAGAAAAGCAGCAGAGCAATAATTTCACTGCTGCCTTTATGAATGTCTTGCTTAAATTGGGTATTGATGGGTTCAGTCCCCATTTCTAAATGGAAAAAGAAATCTTTGCTCAGAGCAATTAAAAGTCTGAAGGGATGATAAATAATGAGGTGTCTGTGAGAGAGGGAAGTAGGCCTGCCAACCAACTCTGCTCCACAGAAGCAGCACTAACCTGAAGGTGTGATCATGGCAACAATGACAGTCCCTGAGGACTGAACTGCATACCTGCTTGTACCACCATTTAGGCATTTTGTCACTGTTGATGTCTTGTGCAACACCATTTTCTGGAAAACTGTGTAGATCACCACAGGAGTTCAACACATTTTTAAACTGTTTGTTTTTATGTTATTATCTTTTTAACTCCTCCTTTTCCGTTTGAATTGGTGAAATAGTTTAATGGTATGTAAGCAATTCTGGTTTTATGCAGTGTTTCCAGTTTCCCTGTAGTGCAGGAGTACGTCTGGTTACCAATTTCAGAAAATAGATGTGACCTGGTTTCCCTACAGGGATGCAGGAATGAATAATGTGATGATCAGGAGCCCTTGATGCTTCAATCCACCCAGCCCAGCAAACCATGATACACATCCCTTTCTGCAATGTTGGTCCACGAGGACTGGCTTTTTGTCACCCTCCTACATCTCTACTAGGAGAACATTACGGTGCTCTCCAATTTGTCTTTTCAACTCCTTGCAAACAAATTACAGACCTGCAAGTTGAGTCAACCCACATACAGTGGTAGCTCAATCCCAAGTTCTGTTAGTCACAGAAAAACTATTTCCAAGTTTTGTGATGTTATTGGTGTAGTTTTCCTAAAGCAGAGCAACAGTGGTATACATTTTTGTATGACCTTGAAGAACTTCATCTAGGTGCTCTGCACAAACCCATCTCTCTTAAGTTTGCCGTTAAGTGGTTTGGTGGTCTGGATGTTATCCATTCTCTTGACAACTGCAGTATAGCACAGTTGAGTTTTTAATACCAAAACTTTCCATAGGAAAAAACTGAGTATATTCCAGTTTATTAGTTTTTGAGGATATTGGCCTCATAACTCTTTCAGTATTAAACAGGATGTATAAGTCACTTGGTTGTCATTTTTTGAGTAAATGAACATAATAGTTGTAATGTGAACTAGATTATCTATAAACTCATTGGAGGCTTGGACGCTGGCTAACATAACCTGGTTCTAACTCAGCATTATACCTGGTGTGGACAGATAAGAGCATTCTCCAAGGTTCTCTAATGATCTCTGGTTGACCAATGCCGATCCAGGATATGAACCTAGTTAGAAAAATATCGAGGGAAGAGATATGGGGATATATGTATATGTATAGCTGATTCACTTTGTTATAAAGCAGAAACTAACACACCATTGTAAAGCAATTATACTCCAATAAAGATGTTAAAAAAAAAAAAATATATATATATATATATATATATATATATATATATGAAGTCTCCCACCTAGAGGGGTGGGATAGGGAGGGTGGGAGGGAGACCCAAGAGGGAGGAGATATGGGTGTATATATATATATATATATATATATATATGTATAGCTGATTCACTTGGTTATAAAGCAGAAAGTAACACACCATTGTAGAGCAATTATATTCCAATAAAGATGTTAAAAAAATTTTTTTAATTGAAAAACATACAAAGAAAAATATGAAGTGTCTTAGGGAACAAAAAGTAGCTGAGGAGCATGGCAGCTGGAATCATTACAAAACACATTTGGATTTATGAGAAAATTTCCATAGAAGCTGGATAGATGGGCAATTCCTGTTCTCTTCATACAAGGCCTGAATGTCACCTGTTTGTATCATGAATAAAAGGTTACCTTGGGGTTTCTTAGGTTAGTAAATCTTAGAGTATTCTCTTAGGTAAATTTATATTCTTGATTACTTTTAAATTCTTAGAATAGAGCCAAGGTGATTAATAAATATCTATGTTGAATATTACCAGCAATAGAGATACCATTCACGATACACAGACTGTCTGGTAGAACCTGCAGGCGCCGTTATCTATAAAGCACACTGTCAAGATGCTTACAGTCTCATAGAAGACAATTAAGTGTAAACAGACACATCCAACAATTTATCAAAACTACTATTACTTTTTTAAATCTGCTACACTAATATTTTATGAAGAGATTTTTATATGGAAGACACTAAGTGTTTTACATGTGTAAACTCAATTAAACTTCTCATCAACCTAGGAAATGTGCAATAGCATTTTCTAATTTGCAAAAGAGGAAACTGAGACACAAAGAAGTTAAGTAACTTAACTTGCTCTGTTTTCCCCAGCTAGTGTGTGGTAGATCGTCTGACACTCTAATAAGAATACAGCTTGCCCCCTTAGAGGTTGGTTTATGATGTACTGGGTGCAGCAAATAGGTGATCTGGAGATGCTTTCCAGGAGGTGACATTTCAGGAGAATTCTAAAGATATTCAGCAAAATGTTCTACCCTCTCTGTTTACAGTCTCTCACTGTAAAATAGCTAAGTAAGCATGTCCTCTCTTTCCTATCCCACAACTAAATTCACCTTATCTTTATATCTAAGATTTCCAGTCTTTTAAGGCTGTTTTTGCTGGCTTACACCATGATCCCATTCCTGGATTCAGAAGTCAGAACTTGACATGAAGATGATAATTTTAGGAATCGGAGAATCTAATGTAACCTCATCACCTGCAAAGATTTGCTTCAAATTAAGCTAGTAGTTGCCCCTTATGTCAGAGTAGGAAAGTTATCTTTTTATACAAATTTTCCATGTGGATCAGATTAAATGTAACTCTAACAGCCAACCTGACACCCTCATATCACATGGCACCAGTGTGATGATTCCTAACCTAGGAAGAAAAAAAAATAAGGATTTTCCTACTCATAATTGAGCAATAGAGACTTCTTTAAAAGTCTAGTGCTAAAATAATCAAACTCGAGCTTCTTTAGCTTTATTAATGCACTTTATTTTCTAATAACAACCTGATTAGCATCAGAGTAACTATTTAACAAAATGCTGCATTTAAAAGAAATTGACCAGCTTCCAGCAATGTTCCAATATTTCCTTTCATAGGCAATTTGCTTGAGGACTCAAAGTACGGTTTCTGTTACACTTGTAAAATGTTATTTTGCACTGTATAACCTCATATATGTTCTATCATATAGCTATAGATCAAAAAGGTGGAATATGTATTCACTAAATAACTATAATTCAACATGTAATAGCCATGCCTGAATTTTCTTCTCTCTAAAATGGAAATACTTATGTTTGTGTCAATTGTTATTCAAGGGAGGAAAAGTAACAAAAAAATTAAAATTGCAGGATAGTGATAGAAAAGTGATTAAAAGTCATATTAGGGGGCTTCCCTGCTGGCGCAGTGGTTGAGAGTCCGCCTGCCGATGCAGGGGACACGGGTTCGTGCCCCGGTCCGGGAAGATCCCACATGCCGCGGAGCGGCTGAGTCCGCGAGCCATGGCCACTGGGCCTACGAGTCCGGAGCCTGTGCTCCGCGACGGGAGAGGCCACAGCAGTGAGGGGCCCGCGTACCGAAAAAAAAAAAAAAAAAAAAAAGTCATATTAGGATGCTTAAGAAGTCAAAATAATTTTGCTCTTTCTCATCTATAAAAGAATAATTTATATAAGAAATTTAAACATTTCAGGATTGGTTTCATTACAGAATTATAGATGTATTTATGTAGTGCTATACAAAAACTTGTTTTTCAACTAATAGAGAATATACATTACATTTAAACAAAACAATTAATTGAATTTTAACCATCCTCTGGTTATTAGATTCCTCCTGAAGATACAGAATGAAGAATTTTATTTCTCTGTACACATCACTGTTGACTTTTTAGAATGTATCTTCTAAGAGAATGATCATCCCAAAGTAACATTAAGAAATCATAGTACCACTCTACAGAACCAGGATAAACAACCCCCATACTCCAAATTTGGTTCCTACGGTGAGACTGATGACCCTGCATACTCACCAAGAGTGTATGAAAAGCTTTATTACTCACATAATGTGGCTTTCTGAGTGGCATACAGTGGCTCCCCAACAGGTCCAAAAACAGAAAGGAGAAAAAATGGAAAAGAGACTGGCTTAGGGGTTTTATGGTGGTTAGGGGGTATGCAAGGGTGAGGATTCCCACTTCCGAGCAGTGGTGTTACTCTCTCACTGGCACTACAGGGAGATTACCCTGACATTTTAATCAGCTTGCTCAGACTGAAGTGGAGCAGGACCCTGTGGTCCCTGCCCCCATGTCCTCCGCCTGCCTTTTGTCTGTAGAAAAACTTTAGCCAAAGAACAAGTTTCATCAGAGAAGTCAGTAAATTCAGAAGCAAAGGAAAACAGTCAAATAGGGCAAACAGTAATAGTTGAGTCATTAAACAAAATCTAAGACCTTTAGTTCCTCCTCAAGGGCTATAGATAATATTCTGAGCCGTATCCTGTGAGCTGTCTTGTAGATACTGAAACCCCCGCCAGGAGGAAGAAGTTAACTACATGATGACCAGACTGTAGCCATCACATAGGCTGCCACAATTCCAAGAACTGGCCTCAAAGGAAGGGGAAAAAACTGACCCTGGAACTGAAGACTAACTGTATTTAAAACAATCAAGATGACACTGATCAGATCACTGCATGACCAATTTCAAGATGACGGTCAGAGCTGAATGTGCTGTTTCTGCATGGAGCCCCCTCCCTCCACCTATACGCCTCTGAGACTCCCTTTTAAAAGCTCTTGCCCACTGATTGTCGGTGGGAGGAGTAGGCCTTTGGATACTAGTTCATCTCTCCTTCAGTTGCTGGCCTCTGGAATAAAGCAGACTTGCCTTTCTGCCAACCTTGCCTCTTGAGTACTGGCTTTCAAGGGGCGGGCAGCTGGACCCCACTTTTGGTAACAAGATGATGGGCCAAGGGGTAAGAAGCAGAGGTGAGGTTTGGAAGCTATCAGCATTCAAACATCAAAAACCTGGAGTTAGATTCTTTATTACACAAACATAAATCACTCTTGAAGTGAGGCAGTAGGAGCTAGAGGACATGGTGTCAGTCGGGGCAGATCACGGAGGCACTTGGAGGCCATAGGAAGAGTTTGAAATTATCCACAACTGGAATAAGAAGATATAAAATAACCTGAAGCACAGAAATGATATACAGGCGTACCTCATTTTATTGTGCTTCACTTTCTTGTGCTCCACAGATTCTGCAATTTTGACAAACTGAATTTCGTGGCAAGCCTGTGTCGAGCAAGCCTATCGGCACAACATTTGCTCATTTCATGTCTCTGTGTCATATTTTTAGTATTTCTCACAATAATTCAAACTTTTTCATATAATTGTATTTCTGATGGTCATCTGTGATCAGTGATCTCTGTTGCTACTACTAGAAGTCACTGAAGGCTCAGATGATGGTTAGCATTTTCCAGCAATACAATATATTTAATTAAAGTATGACTATTGCACACTTAACAGACTACAGTAGAATGTAAACATGACTTTTATATGCACTGGGAGACCGAAAGAATTCATGTGACTGACTTTTTTGCGATAGTCTGGAACTGAACGGGCAGTACCTGTGAGGTCTGCCTGTAATGCGATTTACATTTTGGCTGCTGGGTATGGAATGGACTCTACAGAGGCCATGGTGAAATCAGGGAGGCAGTTAGGACTGCCGTGGTCCAGACAAGAGGACACAGTGGCTTGTACCAGACAGGTGACACCAGAGGCAGGGAGAAAACTAGCCATACATTTGTAGTTAGAACCTAGCAAATTCATGGGAGGATAGAGGTGGAGGTGAGGTTAAGAGTGGGACTGAAAGAACCTTCCATTTTTGACTCTAGCAACCGTGCTGATGGTTATACAATTTATGGAGATGAAGCTTTCAGAGGAGTAAGTGTTCTGTGAAAAAATAAAGGATGTTGCTCGAAGACTTGTTAAAATATGAAGGGGAAGGAAATATTTGTACAGAGAGATTCTCTAAATGCCACTACTGACACGTATGCATATATTAAGGACCCAAATGTGTAAATTTGCAAATTATGTCAGGGAGTTCTGAGGGATATTAAACTATTGATTTCTTCATAAGTGTAATGCAATTAATTGTTTCGTGACAGTCCCCCCACGTTCCTCATCTCTAAAAGTGAAAGAATTTGGTTCATTGTTTCTAAAGCAGTTTTCTACTCAAATCAAATGTCACTCTGATTGCAGGCGTGTAAATAATGATTGAAGCATGATATTAAAAATACGTGTGTCGGACATATCTACACTACCAAATGTAAAATAGATAGCTAGAGGGAAGCAGCCGCATAGCGCAGGGAGATCCGCTTGGTGCTCTGGGACCACCTAGAGGAGTGGGAGGGAGACGCAAGAAGGAGATATGGGGATGTATGTATGGAGATATGGGGAGTCACTTTGTTATACAGCAGAAACTAACACACCATTGTAAAGCAATTATACTCCAATAAAGGTGTTAAACAAATAAATAAATAAAAATACGTGTGTTGCCAAGTTAGAAGGGGAAGTTCGTGTTTGAGAACGATGAATGAGACCAAAACTCTTCCCTGAGTCTTGATTATTTAGGCCTTTGATGTTCCTGCATTGTCAGCTAAGAAGAAAATTCTTGTTTTTTACAAACAGTCCTCTAATGATAACAAATGGTCAAATTCAACTAGGCAAAACCTCTGTTTTCAGAGTATTCTTTCTGGAGATTGATGACACAGCAGCTTCTTTATGCCTACCCATTCTACAAAAGGTATAACAACACGTAAAATGATGAGTTAAAATGAACAGGAGGGCTTCCCTGGTGGCGCAGTGGTTGAGAGTCCGCCTGCCGATGCAGGGCACGCGGGTTCGTGCCCCGGTCCGGGAGGATCCCACGTGCCGCGGAGCAGCTGGACCCGTGAGCCATGGCCGCGGAGCCTGCGCGTCCGGAGCCTGTGCTCCGCAGCGGGAGAGGCCACGACAGTGAGAGGCCCGCAATGAACAGGAAAGCCATGTCTTAAATTCCTTTTCATTTAGGTTATTCACTTTCCAAATGTCACGACATTTTATGTTGCATTTTAGCTGGTTGGACTGCCCCATTTACAAGGAAATCAGAAGGATATTACTGAAGACTTCAGAAGTCAAATAGCTTGACCTTAAATCATGGGGATGACATCCAAACCAGTTTGTCTCCTATTTGTCCTGGAAAATTGTATGAATAATAAATAAAACTGTATCACCAGAGGTCTACACAGGTGCTGTGTAAGCCAAAGAATGTAACAACACAGCAAAGCCTGAGTCTGAAAGCTAATAAATCAAGAACTGGTCTATGTAGTTAAACTGCAACAGTAGCATGGATTGTTGATAGCCATGACTGCTACATTGAATTAAATCAGAAAAAGAAAGAAAAAAAGAAAAAAAAAGCAACAATTGTGCTCCAGTGTCTTATTCCTTTAAAATCTAATAAAAGCAGAAATACAAGGGTTTACCATTCCTTTAGTAAAATAGACTTTTCGAAAGATGAATGTATACACCCGTGTTAGACAGAGAACATATATCATGTCAGCAAGCACTAGATTTCTCTCATGGTTAGAAGTTATGTGATTTAAAATTTACTCTCTAAATGCAGTAGTTACAGTACGTGAATCATTTTTCTGCTAAATATAGAGGAATAGAAGTTGTTTTATTGATGCATTCATTTAGTAAGCCCATGGTACCTCATTACCTAAAAGAGTCATATAAACCTGCAACAATTTGCAGACTATTATATCAAACTCATTAGGGGTTAAGTAAAAGTACTGCAAACCAATTCATGAGGATTGCTGGAAGGTAATCAGGTAAGCATCAGTGGCGTAATGCTATCAAACAATGCACTTATGTATAATTGATATTTGCCTGGGCGCTTCTTCTCACATCATGATTCATTGATAATCTGTTGTAACTGATCGAGATTTTGAACTGAGAATAGAAATTCTCATAAATTAAAAATGCAAATCAAAATACATTGCTGTACACATATAAGTAAACAAAATGCTATTTTAAAGACATATTTTAAGAAATCATATTAAAATACTAGTAACATATCTCTAATAAATATTCTGACATCTTTTAAAATCCATTACATTTTTGTAATAGGGAAGAACAAATCTGATTCCATATTTTACTATAGTCTTTGTATTCTATCACTTTTGCTACAGGTTAAGAATGTTGCCAACAGCCTGAAACATACAGGATAGCCTATCTCAAGGCTCTGACCTTAAAGGGTATAACATTTTCCCAGTCATACAGAGATGAAAAGTTGCAGAACTGAGAATAACATCTGTCTTGTTGGAGATTTACAGGAACATAGTGACCTGACCTTTGTGGACAGCCGTGAGAACAAAGGATTCTGGCACCAAGAAGTTTGCAACAAATAACCACACCCCTCCCTCACCTTGCCTTTTAAAAGTGCTTTGCTGAAACCCTTCAGAGAGTTCAGTGTTTGGGGTGGCAAGAGCCACCCGTTCTCCTTGCTTGGCCCTGCAATAAACCTTTCTCTGCTCCAAACTCCAACATATTGGTTTGCTTTGGCCTCACTGTGTGAAGGGTGCAAGAACTTGCATTCAGTAACATTTTGTATTTTATCTTAAAAGCTGCTATTATATCTAGATGTAGTAAAATATTAAGATTCAATCTCTGTAGCCAGAATTTCAATTATGGCTGTGTTACTCTCAGTAAATTATTTAACCTCTCTGTGATCTAGTTACCTCTTCTGTAAAATGAAGTCTAATAATGATAGCTACCTCTTGGGATTGTTGGATTTAATAAATGAACATAAGTAAAATTTTTTAAATAGTGGGTGTCACTTTGTCAGCAATGATAAAATATTAGCTATTTTTATTATATCCAGTAAAGGTTTTTCACCTTTGGTATGACATGGACGCATTTGGAAGTTTAGGGAAATGTTTGTCATAATAATGTCTTTTTAAGTACATTTTTTTAAGTACAAAAAGTAAATAATACTCGAAAGGAAATCATTGTATTGAAATATACTCCTTTTTTTTTTTTTTTTTTTTTTTTTTTTTGGTGATTGACAACGTCTGGGCCAGACCTTCCCAGAATTTTTTTTTAAACATCTTTATTGGAGTATAATTGCTTTACAATGGTGTGCTAGTTTCTGCTTTATAACAAAGTGAATCAGCTGTACGTATACATATATCCCCATATCCCCTCCCTTTTGCATCTCTCTCCCTCCCTCCCACCCCCCATCCCACCCCTCTAGGTGGTCACAAAGCACCTAGCTGATCTCCCTGTGTTGAAATATACTTCTATCCACAGTCTTCTAGGGATCAGAGAACAGAAGTTGAGACCCGAGCTTTATGATGTCAAATAGGTCTTGCTGTTACTCATCTCTTTACTTGGTTTGTTTTTCTTATAATTCACTCTCCATTCATGCAGTATCATTGGATAATTGATTGCATGTCACGTTCAATTTCATTGTTCACCTAGACGGACAAGTAAGAAATTGTTATTTATTTATACTAATTCTATTCTGAAAATGTAGATTATATAACACATATATGTATGTATGTTTCCAAACATATATAAGATAAATCTACATTACATTAACTTCTCCAAAATAGACCATTTTAAAATCAGATGTAGAGCCATTGGACAAATTTAAATTTCAACAATATTTTAAAATAATCAAATAAGGGGCTGAGTGATAATGCACAAAACCTCTGGAACAAAACTTTAAATGAATAGTAACATTAAATATATACCAAGAAAAAGGGCCTTTTCAAAAATACCAAATAAATGGAAAAAGAATTGTTTATACAAGTACTATGCAAATTGGATAAAAGTGTCTTAAATTTCTATAACTGGATATAGCAAAGGACACTTATAAAGAAGCCAGTAGTAGGTCAGATACAGAGTGGAAGGAAATAAAATTTGCAAACATATGAGGTTTATGAAGCTTTTTAAAAGAAAACTAAACTAAAACTTACGAACTTTGCACCAATAAGCACTGAAAATTCCAGTAAATATTTTCTGCACATTCCACTATAAAACAGGTGCAAATTTAGTCAATACTTACACTTAACCCTTGTGCAATAATTCTGTTAAAAAGTACTTGCAGTGGAATTGCTTTACCCTTATCAATGATGAGACTTATAAAATAAATAATGCAGTACATTTTTAATTTTACAAATAAATGAATTGAAAACAAGTGAGCAATATGGAGTAAATTCAGACTTTGAGATCTTTAATGCATTAGTCAACATACTTTTAAAATTAGTTGCCAAATAATTATAAACAGGTATTAACATGTTCAAAAAGAGCAGTTATTTAGTAGTTTTAGTGTTGTTTTCTTCATACCAAAAAAGTATTGAAATTATAATCCAAACAATGGGAAAAGCTCAGATGATAGCACTTCATCAATACTAAATGCACTTCCCACTTGAGCAGAAAAATAAGAAAATCACTGGTGTGCACAATAGCTGTGTAATTGATGCTGACATTTATTCAGGCGAAACAATGTTAATCACAAGTTCCATTCATTTGTCTCTCATGGTTTGATCTGAAACCAAATAATGTATTATTAAAAAGCATAAAATGCATATTTTTTCTTTAGAGTGTTTTTCCAATAAAAGGTGAGAAGAATTCAGCTTCCTCAGATCACTTTTAACTTCACCACTTCTTTTCCCTATGCCATTTAATTACTTACCAACAAAAAAAGGAAGTTTTTACTTAAGATCCAAATAAGAAGTTGGTGAGCAGATAGATTCTAGCTGTAGCCAGTTCCTCTTCAATTATATTTGAAGCAGTTCAACAGAAATGCCAAGGCCTGTAATTTACATAGCAAAGTCAATTTCAAACTCCCTCAAATCACACCTTCCAGGATAAACTGGAGACAACAGAATGTATCCAAAGACATGGGGACACTCAATCTAAATGTCTACTTTCATCCATAATGCCATATTTCAAATCTTAGGTGGCCATGATGTGTCAAAACCAGATATCACACACACATACACACACACACATATTCATGCACACACGCACTTTTGGAAAGAAATGATTTTACTCTCTCAGGAGGCCTGAGGAGTAAAGGATCTGTTATCTAATGAATGATATAGAATCTTCCACAGAAAAATGTCCATATCCGCAAACAATTTAGGAGATTTATTAATGTACAAACAACTTTACTTTTAGCTTTAGAGAACTTGTGGTAGGGTCTATGAACCTTCAGTTTTATAGCTATTAGTTGAGATTTACTGTGAGCCTGTTCTAAAACAATATATCATTGCTTGTCTGACTACGACCAAATATAATTAAAATCGATCAGTCTCCCAAAGATTAAATACTTAGGGCTGTTTTTTCAAACCCAGCCAACATAAGAATATACAATAATCCAACAAGGTAAGTGTCCATCATCGGATGAATGGATAAAGAAGATGTGGCACATATATACAATGGAATATTACTCAGCCATAAAAAGAAACGAAATGGAGTTATTTGTAGTGAGGTGGGTGGACCTAGAGTCTGTCATACAGAGTGAAGTAAGTCAGAAAGAGAAAGACAAATACCGTATGCTAACACATATATATGGAATCTAAGAAAAAAAGAAA
>RJWK010021681.1:0-30492 GCA_004363435.1 Platanista minor
AAAAAAAAAAAAAAAAAAAAAAAAAAAAAAAAAAAAAAAAAAAAAATACGTATAGACATAAACAAATGAAGTATAGATTTTTGGAGTCATAGCTCTTTATGTAAAAGCACAGGAAAAGGCATGGAATGATACTGGGCATCACTGGAGAGGAGTTGAGGACTGTGGGGAAGGTTTTCTCAGGGGGTGCTTGGGTTTTATGGGGCCAGCAAAGAATACACTTGTTTTCACTATGTAAAACATGAATACATAGATGGACACAAAAATGTCAACTTTATGACTTATAAAGGCTGGGGCAGAGCAGGTGGCTTAGGTTCACAACCAAATGGGCTTTGCCGGGGTCTTGCTCTCTCACCTCCCATCACTTTCACCTGCCCTACCTGTCCCGTCCCCCCCCACCCCACCCCGCCCCAGGCCAGGCTTTGGGACAGTCCATGGGAAGGGGACTTTAGTTCTGCATAATTTCATCTTGCTCAGAGCCAGAGGGGAAAGTGAAGAGACTGATTCCTCAGCCTCATTGCCTTTTAATAGATGAGCCCCACCTTACTTAAAAAATACAGACCAACACTGTCACCACCAAGCTGGTAACTCATTTCTCCCTGTCATCCTCTGGAGAGGCGAGGATGGAAGGGTTGGAGCAGGAAGGGTGTGAAACCAAGATCCCTCTTGTGATTGCTGCTTTTATTGTTACTTTTGCTATTGTTCCATGAGGATGGTGGGTGTTTGTTCCAACAGTATTACTAACAAGTAATGTGTTTAGAACGGAATGTGTTCTTGTAGCACAGGTGAACAAAACCAAAATTTGAGTAGAATTCTACAAGGGACTTTAGGCTTTTCTCCCAACAGTAGTCGCTTATAGGTAATGTGTTAAGGTTTCCGAAATGGAAAATGTATCCATGTTACATTCATGTAATAAAATAAAAATTAAGATAGAAAACAGAATGGGAGGCTAATGAGATATGACATGAATTTTCTTTGAAAAGACTAGAAATTATGTCTATGAAATTTAACATGTAGAATTTCAATAATCTTTACAGCAACATCAATATACATTCAAGAATTGAGCAGCGTTTGTGAAATAATAAAAAGAATAATTAGTAAAATATATGAACAATTACTGTATGCCAGTTGTCCTGTTATTCACTTTACATTGTTTGTTTGTTTAATACTTTTATTAGCACTATGAGGTGAGGAGTCCTCTTCAGTTAAGGAAACTGAGACTTGGGGTGGATAAATATTTGCCCAAGTTTCTAGAAAAGGTAAGCCCATTTCAGCCATGTATTTGTCTTCCCTTTTCTTCACCCATACACTCTTCCAGCTGCCAGACCATCACTGGGTAAGCTGAATATATGCATATTAAATTTAAATAAGTTCAATTGTTTTCTTATATACTTTTGCAATGATTCACAAACTTGAATCTTCATCTACTGAGAAGAAAGAGTCCTTTATTCTTATAAACTATAATTATAAGCATTCAATATTTTTAGAGGGAAAAATGTATCTGTTTATACTAGGTATTTAATAATCACCTACAGATTTGCTCTAATTGTCAGCTTCTCCCAAATTACTATTGTTTTCTAAATTTCTTAACAAGTAATTATAAATAGATGTTTTGGTATGAAAAATGAGAAAAGATATTCAGTGTTTCCTGTATTTCATAAACCCCACATAACTTCCATTCATCACAATTTCCATTTTTGATATGCAATAGTGTTAGGCCGCGCCAGGGGCCCAATCTATCCTGGAAGCTGCCACAG
The DNA here is from genome assembly GCA_004363435.1 of Platanista minor. Taxonomy (NCBI): domain Eukaryota; kingdom Metazoa; phylum Chordata; class Mammalia; order Artiodactyla; family Platanistidae; genus Platanista; species Platanista minor. Next base: position 1,755 of record RJWK010021681.1, read on the forward strand.
ATTCTTTTCCTTCTGGATTACTGCAGATCTTCTCTGCAATGTCAGAAATTTACACAGATTTATATTTAAATACATGAACATATCTTTGTTTTCATTTGCAGCAAAGGATTTTTTTTTAAATTGTAAATGCTGTTTAACGTTGAATAGGCTTGAAAGCCTATATCAAGTACAGGTATAAACAACCTATGATTTCCTTAGTAATAGTAAGTATAGTATAGTAATGTTGGCAGCTGGGTCAGACTCAAGGTAAGAGCTGATACTCCAAATGGGGAGACTACTTATACCTCTGACTGTATGTATGTATAACTTGGCTTACGAACCTGATCCAAGCTGTTATTACAGAGAACTGAGGTAATGCAAAGGAAAAGTATTTGGGGACTTCCAGTAGTTTCTTGAGACAACAGAAATACACCCAAATGCCGAAGCATGGACTTCCTCGCTAAAATCAATACATGAAAATGTGAGCCTTATCCTGGATGCCATTGTGCTAACGCAAGTGTGCAAAGGTGAGAGTCTATATTTGTCTAGTGCAGATTTGATTCTTCTCATGTCATAAAACGGGAGAGCTAACATCTTGATGACTCACCTTAAAAATCCTTTTTATCCCCTCTTTTGATAATGATAATGTATTTTGTAATACAGACAAGAAAAGCTGCTTTTTTTTAATCTGCCGAAACACACTGAGATTATGACAAGCCAAGATATAGAAACTATGAGATACCTCGTGTTTCTTTTCCCAAAACTTGATTCCCTAGATATCCAAATCCAGTAATTCTGTAGTTTATTCACAGCTCCTAAGATTTGTGGATTAGACAGTCCATACACCAGGAACAAAGCGTAAGTGCTTTCTGTATTAACAATAGGGAGCAAAATATCACTCAGAAGGGGAAAGCAACTTAAGATGCTGATTAAGGCAGATATTTAGAAATCTTTTGTAGGAAACTGTCAGGCTGAAAAGTCAGAGAGAAAACAATTCACACATAACAGCAGTACCCCTTTTTTTTCTATTTTGTTCTTTAAATTTCCCCTTTTATTTAAAAAAAAAAGAAAGAAAAGAAAAAAGAGCCAAAGAAAGGTATTTGAGGAATCACACTCAGAAATTACTTCCTCATCCCATGCCTCAGGGTGTGAAGCAGAAAACTCAGAATCATCAGTGCACTGGTCATAAAGCTGGCAGATTATTGGCACCTCTAAGAGATCTTTTGTTCTCTTCCAGCGAGGAGCAAAAGTTCTGATCATGTGTGAATTAATATGAAGCCAAGTATTTTCATAGAGTTGTCAAAGTTTTAATTGAATTCAGAGCTGAAGGAAATGCCTGTGTCTTCAGGGAGGAAGAATGGCTTAGTGGATTGTGTCCCTGACCAGGGGCTGGAGAAAATGGGTCCTCCCTGCAACTCTCCCACTATTTTGATCTTTCATGTCTTCCTTCTTAAAGAAAATGCCTGTCATGCCTGCCTCGAAAGAGCCTTGTGAGGAAGAGCTGATGAAGATGTGTTAGAATCGCCTCATAAAATAAGCAGTACTGTATAAGTAGAAGATGCCACCGTTCATATCAGAATTTCCTTGCGATTACTAATGAGTGTGGCACTGTGTGTGTCCTTGCTGCAGGGATGAGGTGTCAGCTCAGATAGTGGCCCTCCCCAGTGACTCAGAAAATGATATACATCTTAGCACAGAAGGAGACCTTATTTTTTAAAGTGAAGAAACAAGGAACAATGCCAGAGACCAAATTGCAGTATAATATTATCTATGGGGGAGACTTTGCTGCAGGACATTTAAAAAGAGAAAATTTATGTATTAAAAGATGAAATACTTTCAACTAGAACAGCTAAGAGAATTTTTTTTTTTTTTTTTACTTTTAGGAAAGTATGAAGCCAAAGGAAAACAAAAGAAATGTTGGGAGGCTACCAAGTCCAGTTTTAATCATTTTGAGAAGGAAGAATACTTGAGAGCTGATGAATTCATAAACATGGTGCAACAAAGCTGTTGTTTGTTCTGGTCTTAACGTCCTCTGCAGTATTAATCATTGACACGAAATTCTCAGGAAGCAAGCTGAGAGAGAAAGAGAGAGAGAGAGAGAGAGAGAGAGAGAGAGAGAGAAAGAGAAAGAGAGAGAGAAAGGCACATTTAAAGGGTATGACTCTGCCGTGGAGCAAACTGGCTCCAGCAACTTCTCTTATTTATTAAATATTCTGTGCAGACGTCTGGGTTGCAAAGCTGCATTATGGAGTTCTTGGCTATTATCGTTCAGATAAAAGCCCTCACTTTTTAGAGGAGAAGTGTACTGAGATAACTAAGTTATAATCACTTAATTTAATTTTGTCCTTCTTGGGCTAGAATTCAGGTTCCCTGATTCCTAATCTTTTTGCCGACTTTCATCATTTTTCACATTTACAAGATAAGATCTTTTAATTATTGGACAGTGATTTCAGTTCATTTCTGGAAAGCCTGTTTAACCACTGCCACTCAAAATTATATTCCAGCACACACTGCTTATATATGTGCTGAATATATGATATGAATAAAAGTGAAGTATAATCTTAATAATTTTCTTACGGCCCTTGAAATTAGAGATACAAACACAAGGGGTAGAATCTGTGCTCATATTTTTTGATGTGAAGTGAAAAAGGTTTGAAATACAGATTGCTAGCAAAAATAAATTTTAACGAATTTCAGATGATTAAGCTCAGTATAACTTTAAGAAATTACACTGGCAGGGATTGTAGGCTAAATCACACTATTGATATGAATTCGTTGATAATCTTTTGGGGATGTGTGAGCTATCTGTCAGAATTTACAAGGGGACTGTTAGCATCCGCCTGTCAGGTACTTGCACTTGGGAAACAGTTACAAATTTAATGGGATTGCCTTTCTTTTTTTTTGCCTTCAAGAGACTATAGGCAGAGTGTTTTCAACAAAGATCCTAGTTTGGGATCTCTGCAAACCTTTGTATTGAGAAGGCAGCTGATCCATTTGTGGGCTAATCTGGAATTTTCTAGAATGTTAGGTACCCAAAGGTGAGATATTAATCCCTGTAATAACATTTGGCGTAAATATAAAATTTTTTTCTTTACCACCTACTTACAATCATATATCATCATACCAAATAGAGACTCGGACAAACACCCACTATTGCAGACGTGCACATGAAGTATATTTTGATCTGTATTCGTGGCCCTCTGTTAGTAGGGCATTCACTAACAATCCAGTTTTGGCAGACTATATTTACATTTTAATTTCATTATGATCAGAATAATGAGGCTGTTGATGTTTCCATTTTCTCTTTGAACAGCCTCTTCAATTTGAACTGTGGCCCTTTTGGGCATCAAACTGTTGTCACAGATGGAAGATTTTAGCATGCATTTTTTGTTTCTATGAAGCCATTAGAATAGGAAAAAAAATCTCTTCACACTCACTAAATTCCATCAATAAGACCAAAACTTTTATAAGCGATTATTTTATCATTCCATACAGTAGACGTTTCAGCGAAAGGTGATATGTATTATTAATTTATTGCATTAAAATAATTAAAAATTAAAAATCTAGGGACTTCCCTGGTGGTCCAGTGGTTAAGACTCTGTGATTCCACTGCAGGGGCATGGGTTGGATCCCATATGCCACGTGGCATGGCCAAAAAAAATTAAAAATCTTCCTAGAAGAAAGTATTATTTATTCAAAAATGAAAAGCAGTGGAGGTCTTCAAAATATTTCAGGCTAAAGATTAATGTACGTAGAGATGGAGATACATATATATATATATATATATTCTCTATGAATACATACTTTTAAAGTAAAATTTCTGGGATAAACATAAACCTTTTAGTATTTAAAAAGAAGGGACTTCTGGTTGTGGATATGACTAAGTAACAGGTATTGGATTTAATTCCCTGAGTAATCAACTATCAACCTGGACAAAATATATGAAATAATTGTTTTCAGACATTGGACAATACACCACACAGGTCTACTGTTCTTAGGAGAAGAAAAACACAGGACTGTAGATACATCTTACATTCACCTTATCTTTCCGCCGGGGGCACTTTCCAAACTGTAGTACAAGGAATTTAACCCAGGCTGAGAGCAGTGGTCTTCTGGGTGGAGGAAACAGATACCAGAGTTCAGGGCTGCTGAGTCATCTGTAATTCATGGAGGAGAGTATCCAGACATGAAAGCTGCACAGAGAAGTGGCTTTAGAAATATGAGTAGACATTCCTTTGAGTCTCTCGCCAGGTGCTAAGTTGGGCATGCTCAGAGCGACACTCCATGATTACCATCAGAGAAGAGCCACTGACAGGCTGACAGTTGCAATGGGTGGGCTCCTGGAGGTACCATTATGCAAGGGGGTACTGGAGTTCTGACCAGAATGGAGTCATTTCACTGACTCCCCCAGGCATTCTGTTGAAATCATAGGAAAGCCACCTTAAAAGTAGGGCTAACAGCCGAACGAAAAAGTGAGCAAAAGATCTGATACACATTTCATTTTTGAAAGATCCATGGGGCTTCCCTGGTGGCGCAGTGGTTGAGAGTCCGCCTGCCAACGCAGGGGACGCGGGTTCGTGCCCCGGTCTGGGAAGATCCCACATGCCGTGGAGCGGCTGAGCCCGTGAGCCATGGCCACTGAGCCTGCGCGTCCGGAGCCTGTGCTCCGCAACGGGAGAGGCCACCAGCAGTGAGAGACCCACGTACCGCAAAAAAAAAAAAAAAAAAAGAAAAGTCCATGAAAGGCTGATAAGCACATGTTGAGTAAAATTTGCCATTAGGGAAATATGTGTTGAAACAAAAATGACATACCACTACACACCCACTGAAATGGCTGCAATAAAATGTCAGACAATACCAAGTGTTGACAAGGATGTGGAAAAACAGGAAACTTCATGTGTTCTGGTGGGAATGGAAAGGCACAGCTACTATGGATAACATTTTGGCAGTTCCTTAAAGTGTTAGACATAAATTTACCATTCAACGTAGCAAATCCACTTCTAGAAATCTACCCAGGAGAAATAAAAACATAGGTCTACACAAAGACATGTATGCAAATGTTCACAGCAGCATTATTTATAATAGCCAACAAATGAGAAACAATCTAGATGTTCTTCAGTTGGTGACTAGATAAACAAAAATGAATCTATCCATACAGTGAAACTGTATATTCAGCAACTAAAAGGAATGAACTGCTGATGCATGTTACAAAATATATTAAGTTAAAAAATGTGCTAAATGAAAGAAGCCAGAAACAAAGGGCTATTTAATTTATATGCAATGTCTAGAAAACGCAAATTTATCATCAGAAAGCAGGTCAGTGTCTGCCCAAGACTGAAGATAGAAGCTGGAATTGACTGTAAATGGCACAAAGGCATTTTTGGGGATGATGGAAATGTTAAACTGGATTGTGGTGATGGTGACACAATTCTATAAAATCATTGAACTGTTAAAAAAAAAAAAAATCGGGCTATACTAACCATAGAGTAAGTACCATTCTAGAGCCATCCTAGTAAAGCCAAATTCAAGCTGATCCACCAGTAAATTAACTGCCTCTGAAATAAAACTCACAGTTGTTTAAAGGGAGGCAAAATCCAGACTGTAAGCAATATAGCAGCTGCACTGTCCAACATGCAATAAACAGTTACTAGACAGGTAAAGAAGCAAGAAAATGTGATCCATAACCAGGAGGAAAAAATGTCGATAGAAGCAGACCTGAGATGATTCAGATGGTGGAATTATGCAATAAAACCTTCAAAGAGTATTATAAATCTGTCTGAAGTTTAAAAGAAAAACACAGACATTTTGAGTGAAGGCACAGTGAATTTCAGCAGAGCAATCAAAACTATAAAAATTAAATACGTGGCAAATCTGGAACTAAAGGAAAGTCAGAAATGAAAAATTTACTGGGTGGTTGATCAGCAGATTGGAAAATACAGAAAGAAATAACAGTAAATTTAATGCAGGGCAACAGAAAACGTAAGTACAGAGAAAGATTTCTTAAAAATGAAGTGACGTATGAGACATATCAAGTGGTATAACACGTGTAAGTATGTTTAATAATATGAGAGTAAGACAGCCCTTTCTAAACATAATACAAAATATAGCAACTATAAAAGAAAAGACTAGTGAATTTGATGATATAAAAATTAAAAGAAAATTTTGCTTGGGTAAAAAAATATAACATGCAAAGTAAGTTATAAGCAATAAATGGAGAAAACACCTACACATTAATTAGAAAAAGACAATAACTTGATGGAAAAATCAGCAAAAAAACACGAAGAAATGATTAATCAGAAGAGAAATACATATAAATTTTTCACCTATGAAAAATGTTCTACCTCACTCATAAGTGAAATGTCAATTAAAATGACTATATACTCACAGATATAGAGAATAAACTAGTGGTTACCAGTAGGGAGAGGGGAGGGGAGAGGGGAAAGATACAGGGTAAGGATTAAGAGGTACAAACTACTGTACCTCTTAAATACATAAGATACAAGGGTGTATTTTACAACATGGGGGAAATGAGCCAATATTTTTAACTTTTAAATGGAGTGTAATCTATAGCCATATTGGATCACTATGTTGTACACCTGAAACTAATGTAATATTGTAAATCAGCTATACTTTAATTTAAAAAGTAATAAAAATAAATAAATAAAACTACTATACACTACAACCCACAAATGATTACCGATAAGAACAGAAGTGTTTGATAATGCACTATGAAATAAAGATCTCAAAGAGATATATTAGCACTCGTTCATTACAGCACTGTTCACAATAGCCAAGGTGAGGAAACAACCTAAACGTCCATCCACAGATGAAAGGATCAAGAAAATGTGGTTTATACATACAATGGGATACCATTCAGCCTTGAAAAAAAGAGGTGATTCTTCAATATGTGACAAAGTGGGTAAAACTTGAGGACATTATGCTAAGTGAAATAAGCCAGTCAAAGAAAGACAAATACTCCATGATTCTATTTATAGATTCATAGACTCAAAGAGTAGAATGATGGTTTTCAGGGGCTGAAAAAAGTGGGGAAATGAGAGTCATTAATCAATGGGCATAAAGTTTCAGGTGAGTAAGATGAATTCTATAGCTCTTCTGTACAACATTTTACCTACAGTCAACAATAGTGTACTGTATGGTTAAAAATTTAAGAGAGTACATCTGATGTTAAATGTTTTTACCACAATAAAAAATAATTAAAGAAAAAAGAATGCTGATTGAGGGAATATGTGCAGAAACCATTAGTTTCATACATTGCTAATTAAAATAAAATAACTGTTCGAACCAATTCAAGGGGCAATTTAACATTAGATATCAACATTAAAGATAACATGTCTTGGAATTTATCCTATTTGTAGGAATTTATTCTTACATATTCACACATGAAAAAAATTGAACAATGATATTTGTTGTGTCCTGTTGTGTAATGGCAGCCGTTGGAAACAACTGAAATGTCCAAATGAAGAACAGACTAAGTGAATGATGAGATATTCTTTCAATAGAATGCTATTCAGCCACTAGAAAAAAAATGAGGGAAATCTATATGTATTGATATGGAACACTCACTAAGACATATTAGATAAAAGAGAAAGCAAAGTGCAGAACAATGTATATATTATATTATGCTACCATTTGAGAAAAACTATAAATATGTTTGTATGCCCACATCTCCACCACTTGCCCCATACACAGATCCAAAAAGCTGATAGCATTTCTACCTTCTGGAGCAGGGACTCAGGATTGGGGACAAGGAGAAATGGGAGAGGCTGGCTCTTTACTCTATAACCTTTTGCTCCCTTTGAATTACAATAGTTACTATTTGTATGCATTACTTAAAAAAAAATAGAAAATAAAAAATTTCGAAGTTGAATAAGCAGGGTGGAGGGGTATTGCACCCAAAATAAGAGTCAAACTTCTTTGCAGAGTTACAAACCCTCCTTGAACTGACTTTTCCCCCATTTCTTCAATCACTTCTTATTCCTTTGTCCTCCTCACACTCTGTGGTTTCCAGCTATGCATTAGTCCCAGGACCCCCTTGGATTCCAAACTCTATAGATGCTCAAGTCCTTCATATAAAATGGCGTAGTATTTGCATACAACCTACATACATCCTCCTGTGTATGTGTGTGTGTGTGTGTATATATATATATATATATATATATATATATATATATATATATTTTTTTTTTTTTTTTTTAATAGATCTTTATTGGAGTATAATTGCTTCACAATACTGTGTTAGTTTCTGTTGCACAACAAAGCGAATCAGCCATATGCATACACATGTCCCCGTATACCCTCCCTCTTGAGCCTCCCTCCCATCCTCTCTATCCCACCCCTCTAGGTCATTGCAAAGCACCAAGCTGATCTCCCTGTGCTATGCTACTGCTTTCCACCAGCCAACTATTTTACATTTGGTAGTGTATATATGTTGATGCTACTCTCACTTCGCCCTCCCACCCCACGTCCTCAAGTCCATTTTCTATGTCTACCTCTTTATTCCTGCCCTGCAACTAGGTTCATAAGTACCTTTTTTTTTTTTTTCCTTTTAGATTCCATATATATGTGTTAGCATACGTTATTTGTTTTTCTCTTTCTGACTTACTTCACTCTGTATGACAGACTCTAGGTCCATCCACCTCACTACAAATAACTCAATTTCGTTTCTTTTTATGGCTGAGCAATACTCCGTTGTATATATGTGCCACATCTTTTTTTCTTTTAACCCTTACTTTTATTTTTAATTTTTTTAACATCTTTATTGGAATATAATTGCTTTACAATGGAGTGTTAGTTTCTGCTTTATAACAAAGTGAATCGACTACACATATACAAATATCCCCATATCTCTTCCCTCTCACATCTCCTTCCAATCATCTGTCGATGGACATTTAGGTTGCTTCCATGTCCTGGCTATTGTAAATAGTGCTGCAATGAACATTGTAGTACATGTCTCTTTTTGAATTATGGTTTTCTCAGGGTATATGCCCAGTAGTGGGATTGCTGGGTCATATGGTAGTTCTAGTTTTAGTTTTTTAAGGAACCTCCATACTGTTCTCCATAGTGGTTGTATCAATTTACAGTCCCACCAACAGTGCAGGAGGGTTCCCTTTTCACCACACCCTTTCCAGCATTTATTGTTTCTAGATTTTTGATAATGGCCATTCTGACCAGCGTGAGGTGACACCTCATTGTAGTTTTGATTTGCATTTCTCTAATACTTAGTGATGTTGAGCACATTTTCATGTGCCTCTTGGCAGTCTGTATCTCTTCCTTGGTGAAGTGTCTATTTAAGTCTTCTGCCCATTTTTTAACTGGATTGTTTGTTTTTTTGATATTGAGCTCCATGAGCTGTTCGTATGTTTTGGAGATTAATTCTTTGTCTGTTGTTTCATTTGCAAATATTTTCTCCCATTCTGAGCGTTGTCTTTTTGTCTTGTTTCCTTTGCTGTGCAAAAGCTTTTAAGTTTAGTTAAGTCCCATATGTTTATTTTTCTTTTTATTTCCATTACTCTAGGAGGTAGGTCAAAAAAGATCTTGCTGTGGTTTATGTCAGCGAGTGTTTTTCCTATGTTTTCCTCTAAGAGTTTTATAGTGTCTGGTCTTACATTTAAGTCTTTAATCCATTTGGAGTTTATTTTTGGGTATGGTGTTAGGGAGCTTTCTAATTTCATTCTTTTACATATAGCTGTCCAGTTTTCCCAGCACCACTTATTGAAGAGGCTGTCTTTTCTCCATTGTATGTTTTTGCCTCCTTTGTCGTAAATTAGGTGCCCACATGTGCGTGGGTTTATCTCTGGGCATTCTGTCTTCTACCATAGATTTATATTTCTGTTTTTGTGCCAGTACCACACTGTCTTGATTACTGTAGCTTTGTGGTATAGTTTGAAGTCAGGGAGCCTGATTCCTCCAACTTCGTTTTTCTTTCTCAAGATTGCTTTCACTATTCAGGGTCTTTTGTGTTTCCATACGAACTGTAAAATTTTTTGTTCTAATTCTGTGAAGAATGCCATTGGTAGTTTGACAGGGATTGTATTGAATCTGTAGATTGCTTTGGGTAGTCTAGTCATTTTCATAATATTGATTCTTCCAATCCAAGAACATGGTATATTTCTCCATCTGTTTATGTCATCTTTGATTTCTTTCATCAGTGTTTTATAGTTTTCCAAGTACAAGCCTTTCGCCTCCTTAAGCAGGTTTATTCCTAGGTATTTTATTCTTTTTGTTGCAATGGTAAATGGGAGTGTTTCCATAATTTCTCTTTCTGATTTTTCATTGTTGGTGTATAAGAATGCAGAAGATTTCTGTGCATTAATTTTGTATCCTGCAACCTTACCACATTCATTGATTAGTTTTAGTAATTTTCTGGTGGCATCTTTAGGATTTTTTATGTATAGTATCATGTCATCGTCAGACAGTGACAGTTTTACTTCTTATTTTCCAATTTGTGTTCCTTTTATTTCTTTTTCTTCTCTGATTGCTGTGGCTAGGAATTCCAAAACTACGTTGAATAAGAGTGGCGAGAGTGGACATCCTTGTCTTGTTCCTGATCTTAGTGAAAATCTTTCAGTTTTTCACCACTGACTATGGTGCTTGCTGTAGGTTTGTCATATATGGCCTTTATTATGTTGAGGTAGGTTCCCTCTATGCCCACTTTCTGGAGAGTTTTTATCATAAATAGGTGTTGAATTTTGTCAAAAGCTTTTTCTGCATCTATTGAGCTGATCATATGTTTTTTATTCTTTAATTTGTTAATGTGGTTGATTGATTTGCATATATTGAAGAATCCTTGCATCCCTGGGATAAATCTCACTTGATCATGGTGTATGATCCTTTTAATATGCTGTTGGATTCTGTTTGCTAGTATTTTGTTCAGGGTTTTTGCATCTATGTTCATTAGTGATGTTGATCTATAATTTTCTTTCTTTGTGATATCTTTTTCTGGTTTGGGTATCAGGGTGATGGTGGCTTTGGAGAATGAATCTGGGTGTGTTTCTCCCTCTGCAGTTTTTTGGAAGAGTTTGAGAAGGATTGGTGTTAGCTCTTCTTTAAATGTTTGATAGAATTCGCCTGTGAAGCCATCTGGTCCTGGGCTTTTTTTTGTTGGAAGATTTTTTTTTTTTTTTTTTTGCAGTACGCGGGCCTCTCACTGTTGTGGCCTCTCCCGTTGCAGAGCACAGGCTCCGGACGCGCAGGCTCAGCGGCCATGGCTCACGGGCCCAGCCGCTCCGCGGCATGTGGGATCTTCCCGGACTGGGGCACGAACCCGTGTCCCCCTCAACCACTGCGCCACCAGGGAAGCCCCTTGTTGGAAGATTTTAATCACAGTTTCAATTTCATTACTTGTGTTAGGTCTGTTTATATTTTCTAATTCTTCCTGGTTCAGTCTTGGAAAGTTGTATCCTTCCAAGAATTTGTCCATTTATTCGTGGTTGTCCATTTTACTGGCATATAGTTGTTTGTAGTAGTCTCTTATAATCCTTCATATTTCTGCAGTGTCCGTTATGATTTCTCCTTTTTCATTTCTAATTCTGTTGATTTGCATCTTCAACCTTTTTTCTCGATGGATCTGGCTAATGGTTTATCAATTTTGTTTATCTTCTCAAAGAACCAGCTTTTACTTTTATTGATCTTTGCTATTGTTTTCTTCATTTCTTTTTCATTTACTTGTGATCTGATCTTTATGATTTCTTTCCTTCTGCTAACTTTAGGGTTTTTTTTGTCCTTCTTTCTCTAATTGCTTTAGGTGTAAGGTTAGGTTGTTTATTTGATAATTTTCTTGTTTCTTGAAGTGAGCTTGAATTGCTATAAACTTCCCTCTTAGAACCGCTTTTGCCGAGTCCCATAGGTTTTGGGTTGTCGTGTTTTTGTCGTCATTTGTTTCTATGTATTTTTTAATTTCTTCTTTGATTTATTCAGTGATCTCTTGGTTATTTAGTCACGCACTGTTTAACCTCCATGTATTTGTGTTTTTTACAGTTTTTTTCCTGTAATTGATTTCCAATCTCATAGCATTGTCATCAGAAAAGATGCTTGAGATTATTTCAATTTTCTTAAATTTACCAAGGCTTGATTTGTGACCCAAGATGTGATCTATCTTGGAGAATGTTCCATGTGCACTTGAGAAGAAAGTGTATTCTGCCACTTTTGGGTGGAATGTTCTATAAATATCAATTAGATCTATCTGATCTATTGTGTCATTTAAAGTTTGTGTTTCCTTTTTTATTTTCTGTTTGGATGGTCTGTCCATTGGTGTAAGTGGGGTGTTAAAGTCCCCTACTATTATTGTGTTACTGTTGATTTCTCCTTTCATGGTTGTTAGCATTTGCCTATGTATTGAGGTGCTCCTATTTTGGGTGCATAAAAATTTATAATTATTGGGCTTCCCTGGTGGCGCAGTGGTTGAGAGTCCGCCTGCCGATGTAGGGGACGCGGGTTCGTGGCCCGATCCGGGAAGATCCCACATGCCGCAGAGCGGCTGGGCCCGTGAGCCATGGCCGCTGAGCCTGCGCATCCGGAGCCTGTGCTCCGCAATGGGCGAGGCCCCAACAGTGAGAGGCCCATGTACAGCCAAAAAAAAAAAAAAAAAAATTTATAATTGTTATATCTTCTTCTTGGATCGATCCCTTGATCATTATGTAATGTCCCTCTTTATCTCTTGTAACAGTCTTTATTTTAAAGTCTATTTTATCTGATACGAGTATTGCTACTCTCGCTTTCCTTTGATTTCCATTTGCATAGAATATCTTTTTCCATCCCTTCACTTGGAGAAACACACCAAGACACATATTAATCAAACTAACAAAAATTAAATTCAACAAAAAAATATTAAAAGCAGCAAGGCAGAAACAAAAAATAACATACAAAGGAATCCCCTTAAGGTTATCATCTGATTTTTCAGGGGTAACTCTGCAGGCCAGAAGGGAGTGGCAGGTTATACTTAAAGTGATCAAAGAGAAAAACCTAGTCAAGATTAGTCTACCCAGCAAGGATCTCTCTCAGATTCGGTGGAGAAGTCAAAAGCTTTTCAAACAAGCAAAAGGTAAGAGAATTCAGCACCACCAAACCAGCTTTACAACAAATGCTAAAGGAACTTCTCTAAGTGAGAAACACAAGAGAAGAAAAAGACCCACAAAGACAAACCCAAAACAGTTAAGAAAAAGGTAATAGGAACATACGTATCGGTAATAACCTTGAATGTAAATGGATTAAATGCCCCAACCGACACAGACTGGCTGAACGGATACAAAAACAAGTTCCATAGATATGCTATCTACAAGAGACTCACTTCAGACCTAGGGACACATACAGAGTGAAAGTGAAGGTATGGAAAAAGATACTCCTATATATTTTAAATCATCTCTAGATCACTTAGAATACCTAATACAATATAAATGTTATGTAAATAGTGGTAAATACAATGTAGATGCTATGCAAATAGTTGCCGGCATGTGGCAAATTCAAGTTTTGCTTTTTGGAACTTTCTGGAATTTTTAAAAAATATTTTTAACCTGTGTTTGGTTGAATGTGTGGATGTGGAACCCAGAGATATGGAGGGTTGATTGTACTTACCTTCTTTCAGTTGCTTGAACAGAGTCAGTCATCCCCCTCAGAGTGTCTGCAACTTGCTTTCTTTCTGCCTCAACTCCTTTCCCCCAACTCTACATGGCAGGCTTGTCTCTATCTCCTTGTCTCATCTCTGGTGGTCACTTATTCAGAGCGGCCCCACCTGAACCATCCACTCTCAAGTAGGGTTCTTTTTTTGTGTGTATGGGGCACCTAATTCCTTGTAGTCACATTTATCACAGGTAGTAGTTTTTTACTCTTTATCTGTGTATTGGCTTGTTTAGTATCTTTCTACACCCCTCCTCAAGACTGTAAACTCCTTGTGGTACCATTTCTATTTTATTCTCTGGGCACCTTCTATGATAGTGCCTGACACATTGCAGGTTGGTTGGAATGCAAATATCTCTTGAGTCAATTAACTCATTCATGAAAAACCAAAAGCTTTATTACAAGTTAGAAGAACTGTCTTACTGATTGGTATTTAAGTGTAAAAATGTGGCCCCTATGTTTAGTATTTAAAACTCCCATGATGTCCAATATTTTCTACTGCTTTATACACTCAACTTTCATGCACGTTGCTCATTTTTCTTAACAATCTCAGTGCTTTGACAACCAAATCAGAAAAACAAAAAGCACAGAAAAGTGTAATTTTAGCAACTACTAGATGGACTAATAACTCCAGTGGTGATTTTAAAAAATTCTTAAGAAGCATAATTCTCAACTAATTTTTCTTATAACAGTAAACTAAGTAAGAGGCAAGCTGATGCATATAAGACGTGGAGGAACCACCCTTGTGTAGGGGGGCTGTTATTTCATCTACATCAATTTGTTGAAATATCTTCCACATGGCCCAACCCATAAAGGAAACCACAAAATTTGTACATAAGTTAACATGCAATGTTGTTTGATTATTTTTGCCAAGTCCAACACACAGTGTAGTTATAGGGCTGAATTTTAAGAGTAGTACCAATGTAAATGGTATGATGCTTTTCATATTTTAAATTGCTTTCACAAATATTATCTCATTAGATCCTCATTATAAAAACACAGCAGAGATGATTTTGGCCCTTGCTTTTGTAAAATCATACAGTTTTAGACCTGGGAAATTTACAATGTCATGTAGTTCTGTTCAGTTTATAGGAAAGAAAACTGAGGCCAAGAAGCATTAGAAAGCTGTGTTCCAGTCTCACAGCTCATTAGGATCAGGACCCAGGTCCTTTCTTGGGCAACTGGAAAATGACTGAATATGCTCCTGCAACACCTTAACATCATACAAATGACCTTGTAAATGTACAAATTTATGTATTTAAATAAATTGCACCCTTTTCTCTTAAAACATGGAGCACGGTGCAATAAAAAACATCTTCTATATCCTATTACCCAATTAGAACCATAGTTTTCATTTGGGGATATTATCTTCTAGTACCTTTCTTTGATTTGCATAAATATATTAATATCAGTAACATTATATAATAATGTTATATATTATATATTAAAAATACATATCTTAAAATATATATAAAATTTCATTCTATGCTTTTCACTTAACATTTTATTCTCTCATTTTTAGTGCTGAAAAGTCTTCATAATCATAATTTTAATACATATTTAATATGCTGCCTAATTAAAGTACTGTAATTTACTTATCCCATTTTCCATTTAGAACACTGAGGTTGTTTTTACTTTTTGCTTTTATAAACCATTCTGAAGTAAACATTCCATGTAAATACCTTGGTCAATATCTCTGATAATTTCTATAGGACAGATTCTCTGAAAGATGATTACAGGACCAAATAAAATGAATATTTTTAAAGTCGTTGACTCACATTGTCAAAGGGTTTTCCTTCAAAGGATGTGACAGTATCGCCAAGAGTGTGTGAGAAACATTTCACTAGGTTTTATTCTCACTGGGTATTTTCATTTAGAAACACATTTCTAGTTTAATAGGCAAATAGCTCCCAATTGTTCTTTTATTTTGCATTTATTTGCTTGTTATTGAGATCAAACATTTTCCAATTTGTTTACCTGATATCTTTTTTTTTTTTTTTTTTTTGCGGTACGCGGGCCTCTCACTGCTGTGGCCTCTCCCGTTGCGGAGCACTGGCTCTGGACACGCAGGCTCAGCGGCCATGGCTCACGGGCCGAGCCGCTCCGCAGCATGTGGGATCTTCCCGGACCGGGGCACGAACCTGTGTCCCCTGCATCGGCAGGCGGACTCTCAACCACTGATAGATTAATCTAATACTTTTTTTAAGGCAAGCTATGACACTGAAGGTGAAAAAGAATGAAGAGCAAGAAATGAGGAAAACTGAGGCAGAAGTGACAGCGACCCCTACCAAGGTGATGATGATCTCAGATGATATTGTCGGGTACATTAATAGTCAGGTTATGAGAAAAAGAGGAAGCAAAAGTCACAAGACTTGAGCTCACAGTGAAAAACTACTTCATCCTGGCTCAGTTTTAGATCTTAAGGGGCTTTTATCCTTTGTTAAAGTTTTTACAAACTAAATGAATTAATTTAAGGGAATTAATTTAATATTAAAAGGAAATAATGAATAGCATAAATATTAGAATAGCATGAACAGCATAATACTCTGCACGATGGGTCTATAGCTGTGCTGGGTGATATGGTAGCCAATAGGCCACATGGTTATTGAACATTTGAAACGGGGCTAGTCTGAACCGAGATGTGCTGTAAATATAAAATACATGTCTGATTTTGGGGACTTGGCACAAGAAAAAAAAGAGTGTAAAATAGCTCAATAATTTTTTTATGGATTACATGTTGAAATGTTAATGTTTGGGATATAGTATTTTAAATAAAACATTATTAACATTAATTTTACCTGTTTAATTTTGCTTTTTAAAAAGCGACCTTGAGGGCTTCCCTGGTGGCGCAGTGGTTGAGAGTCCACCTGCCGATGCAGGGCACACGGGTTCGTGCCCCGGTCCGGGAAGATCCCACATGCCGCGGGACGGCTGGGCCCGTGAGCCATGGCCGCTGAGCCTGGGCGTCCCGAGCCTGTGCTCCGCAATGGGAGAGGCCACAGCAGTGAGAGGCCCGCGTACCGCCAAAAAAAAAAAAAAAAAAAAAAGTGACCTTGAGAAGATTTATAATTGCATATATGGCTAACATTGGCCAGCATAGGTCTAAAGAATCTTTATGATCTTAGATTTTAGGAAGACCATTATAAAATTTCAGTGTTTTGGCCAGAGATCTAAAAGGATATATGATGAGAGAGAGAGAGAGAGAGAGAGAGGCTGCACCATGTCATTAAATGAAGTAAAGACAGTGGCACTGCAGCAACCAATATGGCCAGCCAGGAGGTATCTGATGAGCTCAGATATTTACTCATACATTCAGTTTTTAAAAGACCTACTACAAAAGACAGAAAGGAGTATAATCGCTATTGTACTTACTGTTATAAAGAATGAGCTAGAGGGGCTTCCCTGGTGGCACAGTGATTGAGAGTCCATCTGCCGATGCAGGGCACACGGGTTCGTGCCCCGGTCCGGGAAGATCCCACATGCCGCGGAGCAGCTAGGCCCGTGAGCCATGGCCGCTGAGCCTGCACATCCAGAGCCTGTGCTCTGCAACGGGAGAGGCCACAATAGTGAGAGGCCCGCATACTGCAAAAAAAAAAAAAAAAAGAACGAGCTAGAAGCAACCAAAGGGCTAAGAAGAGCAAAGAAAGGCAGACACTGTTTAGGAGAGCTGGGAAAACATTTCCACATGAGAGAGAAGATAAAATTATGCAATTCCTATTTTGCTTCTGTTCTCTCTATAAGGAATAATGATCTTCTAACTGGAAAAGAAAGAAAATATATCGAAAGAAAAAAACCCTCAAGCTAAAAGAGGAGATATTCACGAATATCCAGGTGTTATAAATAAATGTTCATCTCTAACTGCAGATAAATTTTATTTCTGGTTAATGAAATCATTGGTAGTCTTTGGCACTTGTCTCGTTCCAACACTGAATTCATCTCGTTACTAGGTTGTCAGTTCCATGAGATCAGGGACCTGATCTCTTTCATTCACTTTTGTATCTCAGTGCCGAGAACATTGTCTAGGATGTAGTAAGTGCTCAATAAATACACATAGAATAAATGAGCAGGGAACACAGAATGGCCAGATGATTTAAATGGGAAAATATCTAGGTCCTCAAAATGGGAAAATGAGGATTCTGAGTTGTATAGACACCCAAGCATCCTGCAAGCAAATGTCAGTAGTTGAAAAAATTGTAGAATGGACTAATTTAAAAATTAAAATGAATAATGTGCCAGGATTCCTCTAGAATTTTACATCTAGTTTAATCTTCACAATAACACAATTAATTGGTGTTATACACATTTTACAGATAAGGTAACTGAGGCCCAAAGAAGTTAAATAATTTGCCTAGGGTTCATATGGCTGCCAAGCAGAAAAGCTGGCACACAGAACACATCCATCTGACTCCAAAGCCTTGTTATTTTCCCTTTGCCGAAAGGGAAATCATGATTACTTTAAAACAACATATATACAACGAGAATGATTATGCTAAACACTCCTAATTTTTAATCAAATTGCTAAATTCGTTAATACCATAGGTAACTGGTTTGCACACTATGTTTTTTTTTAAGCAATGAAACCCTTACTCCAAATCTGAATATATAAGGAGTTCCTAGTGGAACTTCCTAGCTATTCTGGGTGACCCAGAAGTTTGGAGAACTATAAAAATAGCCATCCAGGGGCTTCCCTGGTGGCACAGTGGTTGAGAGTCCGCCTGCCGATGCAGGGGACACTGGTTCGTGCCCCGGTCCGGGAGGATCCCACATGCCGCAGAGCGGCTGGGCCCGGGAGCGGTGGCCGCTGAGCCTGCGCGTCCGGAGCCTGTGCTCCGTGACGGGAGAGGCCACAACAGTGAGAGGCCCGCGTACGGTTAAAAAAAAAAAAAAAAAATAGCCATCCATTCACCGTCGCAGAATGGTATAATCCACTGTCATAAGCAACATATAATCAGATTTCAGCTGGGCATTTGATAAAGGTCGCTTAAATAGTTTTGCGGCTAAGGCTGGATTATGACATTCAGACCAATTAGCAGTATGTGGAACCACTGATCTGAGTAGTGTGAATTAATAAGTTGACATGAAACACATAGGAAGTCATGTGAATAAAGCTCTGTTCCTGATCGTTTTGTGTTAAAAAATGTCAGTGACTTGGAGAAAGTAATAGCATTCCCATTTTTATCTGATCACACGATTTTATATTAATTCCTACATGTGGACAATTAACCAATACACTCCCGTTACACATGTCCTCTTTTCTACTTCTTCCTCTAGTAGAACAAGAAGTGACCTCGATGTGTTATATTTAGGCATTTAATCCATTTATTTTTAAGCACACATTAAATGGAATTTTTCACTCTTTAGCCCTCAAGAAAGAATCAGCACAATCGTAGTTTCCTCATTTTGATCATTACTCCAAAAAGAATTCTTGGGCGTGGACCAGGTGCTGTCTGAGGTAAGCATTCATGTTCTCTTCAGCCACTGGTCCTGTTCTCTGTATCACACCACTTTGGAATATCTTCACTACTCTGTTATTTTTCCTGCTAAAGGGAAGTGACATCAGACTGACTTTGGGTTTAGTCGCTGTCACATCGACACAAGTCCCTGCTCCAAATCATTCCTTCCTCTCCCCTTCTGCACCAGCACTTGTCATCCCCATCACAGCTCTGAATCGCTCTTTCCATTTCTGACGCGTTGCCCCGGTAGAGATAGAGGACCAGTGGTCGAATCCTCTTCCCAGACTCTTGGTGAAAGTAGCCTCAGTCTTTTACTTAATCTCAATTTTCTCTGTCACAATCCATTTATTTCATTTAATTAAGATTTATTTAGCTTTATGCTGTGCTGGGAACTGACAAAAAAAGCAGTTATTTCATTTAAATAAGATTTATTGAACACTTCTTCTATGCCAGGAATGGAACTAAGAACGAGGGATAAAAATATAGAAAGACATATTCCTTGCCCTCAAAAAATGCTAAGTTTAGGAAGATGGAGTTAGTGAGTAAATCAACTTCAATTCAGCGTCATAGATGCTAGATACTATGAGAAGTGTATGGGTGATGCTGTGAGCGCTCCAGGAAAGAGGATCTAAATCATCCAGATGAGGGAGTTACACAAGGTGAATGTTTAGCAGTAAGTACCAGTTGGCTGTTAAATAAAAGGGCGATGGGTGTTCCAGGCAGAAGTGTCAATGTGAATGAAGACAAGAAGGCCTGAGGAGGTGAAGCTTTGGGAACTGCAATCTGTTTGGCTCAGGGAGGGTACAGAGCAGGGGGGATGTGGTGGGAAAGCAGGTGAAAAAGGTAGATTGGCTTTGGATCCTAAAAGACTTTAGACTCTACTTCTTAACGCTGTGGGGAGGCAAGGGAGGGTTTTAGGCTGGGGAACCACAGGGTCTGATTTGCATATTGGAGGGACCACTCATGGAAGCCATGGAAGGTTGAGACAGTAGGGAAAAGGCAAAGAGGAAGGAAGGACGATTAAGGGGTTAGGAAGTAATGTTAACAAAACGTGGTGGGGGTCTGAATAGGGCTCCTGAAGAAAAGATGGATTTGAGAGTGACGTAGGAGGTAAAACATAGAACTTCATGAAGATTTGTGTACGGGGATGAGGAAGAGGGAGGAGATAGAAGGGAACCCGGATTTCTGGCTTCGGCAAGTTGGGTGGACAAGGATGTCATATAGAGAGTATACGCGAGAAGGGTAGGTTTCGGGGAATGGCAATGGCTTCAGTGTTGGAAATGTTGAGTTTGAGATGTTCGTGAAACGTGGGGTGTGAGGCTGGGAAGCATATCAGGCAGTTGTCTTAAAGCATCTGCAGCTCCAGATGAGTGGACTGGGCTAGAGAGCATGATATAAATAGACATGGCCAGTGTGTACATGGTGGCTGGAACCCTGGGTATTGATGACATCACCCAGGAAGGTGGTAGAGAGGGATCAGGTCAGAGGACCTCTGAGTATGGAGCCCTAGGAAAAGATTTGTGGCTGGTCTCTATTGTTTTGTTTTTTTAAAATGGGTCCTCTTGAAGATTTTTTTTTTTTTTGTAGATTTTTTTTCTTTTAATGCTGAGAGGAAAGAGCCAAAGGAGAAAGTCTGAAGAGGCAAAAGAGAGCAGGTAAGTGCAGAGTGATTTTCCAGAGGGAGCAGAAGGTTTTCATTCATTCGTTCATTACAAATATTTGCTGAAGCCCTCCTCGAAGCTGGGAATCAAAGATCCCTGCCCTCATGCAGCTTACATTCCAACAGTGATGAGAGACACCCAGAAAAATGTAGTAAGTGATAGAGTGTGTTAGACGGTGACAAATGCTACAGAGGAAAAGACGGCTGCATTAAAGGAGGATGGGGGTGGGGGCTGGGGAGAGTGTATGTATGTGATTTAAAGCATGATCAGGGAGAATGTCCTGGGGAGGTGATAAAAACTTTCAGGAGGTAAAAAGGAGAGAGTCATGCAGACTTCGAATGTTCTGGGCAGGGGAAATTGCAAGTGCAAATAACCTGAGCCTCAGAGAACATCAAGGAAGCCAGTGTGGCTGCAGCAGGATGAGTAAGACAAAGGGCAGCAGACTAGACCAGGGAGGTCCCTTGTGGACAAATCACGTAGCTGGCAGTTTGTAGGTCTTTGTAAGGAGCGTGGCCTTTTCTCTGAGTGAGATGGGAATCTACTGGAGGGTTGTGAGCAGAAGAGGAACAGGGTCTGACAGCTTTTACAGGGTCATTTTGAGGCTGAGTTGAGGACAGATTGTTGGAAGCTGTGTTAGTCGAGGTTCTTCAGGGAAACAGAGCCAGTAAGGTGTGAGTGTGTGTGTGTGTGTGTGTGTGTGTGTGTGTGCGTGCGCGCGCACGTGTGTGCGTGTGTGTGTGTGTGCGTGTGCATGTGCATGTGCATGTGCGTGTGTGTTTATATGGAGAGAGAGACAGAAAGAGAAAGAGGGAGAGATTGATTTTAATGAATTGGAGCACACAATTGTGAAGGCTGGCAAGTCCAAAACTCTACAGAGTTGACCAGCAGGCTAGAGACTCAGAAAAGGGTTGAAGTTCAAGTGTAAAGGAGTCGGCTGGCAGATTAGCTTCCTTTTCTTCGGAGATGGTCAGTCTTGTTTGTCAGGCCTTCACCTGCTTGGATGAGGTCCACCCACATTATGGTAACTTGAAGAAAGCTTAGTTTGTGGAGGTAAAGAAATAACTCATATATCTCCAATATGAGAAGTTACTTTTTTAAAAAGTTTCTCCTAATTGCTTCTTTCTAAGATTTTTTGGTAAACTTTTTATTGTTTGGTTTTATGGCTATGTATAGGGGTCTCATGAGAATGACACTAAAATAAGCTTTTGCTGACTTGGAGGATAAAAGATAGTGGGAAGAAATCCAAATGTGTCCATCAAAAATGGTCCCCTCTGCACTTAAGAAGTTATTTTTCTATAATTCAGATATTTGGAAAAACACTGATCTAAATCCATATTTTCTCATATTGCCTTGGAGTCAAAAAAATCTTAAACAACTTTAAATACTACAGTAGACAATTTTTATATTCTACTATCTTCTATCATGGAGAGTCTTTTCTTCCATATTTTATGACTTTGAAAGATTTATTCTATTTCATAACTTGGAGCACATTTCTCATTTTCTTGCTATGTTTCCAGTAATGCAAAATTATTGACTGTTTTAGGTATTGTCTGCTCTTAATTTACCCCCATAATTGAGTTAGGACATTTCTGGATCACTTCTCCCCTTCCTGCATTTTCTTTCTTTCAAAACCTTCTATGTCAGCAGAATATGTTGTAGGTAAAGGCTTGCTGAATATAAAAGAGTTGATGCATATCCAGAATATGCAAATTCATTGTAATACTAAGTTTAAAAACGTATCCCAATGAAAGTAAGTGCATTCCACCCTACCACTTGCACCAAACACGCTGGATCTCTCTGTCTCCCTTGATCCATCGTCTACAGTGTGAACCTTGAATTAAATGTCAGAAAAGTTACAGTTACTAGGAAATTATGTGGAAATCAGAGCTCCATCCTCCTACAATTTTCTGAAAATGAAGTAATCACAGGGACACCCCTTCAAATCTCTGTAACGAATGTAAGTACAGAAAGTGCATTTGTGAACTGCGAACCCCAAAGATTTGGCTTTCTAAATTCCAAAAAAGGGCATGCATTTTTGGATGCCAAATGTACATTGATGTCACACATCATTAATGGCAGCACATTTTTGCATCTTGCAGTCCAACTCCCAAAAGATCTCATCGAAGAAAAAGTCTCTCTCTCTTGCCCTTGATTTGTGGGGAGGATGGTCTGAACCATGAAGCTTTGTCACTGAGAGCACCACTTTGGCAGCTGGAAATGACCTTATATAGTAGCATCGCTTCACACTCCCAGTGTTGGAAAGATCGGTTTGGAATGTGGTGACTTCGACTGCTGATAAGGACATTCCACAGGAGGATGGACGCTGGGGTCGGCTTGAGGAAGGATGGCTGCAGCACCATCACCCATTAAACACAGTCCTTGTTTCAGACCCGTGAAAAGTAGCAACCGGCAGAGTTTTCATTCATCGTAGACACTATGACCTAGGCTGGGCCCATTTTCCTTTGAAACGTTTGGAATTGCCAGCCAATATGCATCCCGTGGAGTGAGTGTGCCTTTCAGTGCGGCCGTGTATTGTTATAGGGGTGACACTGGTACACAGAGTCACTAGCGAGCTATTGTTTCCTTTGCTGAGAACAGCAGGAGGAGATAAAAAAGCCCTTCAGAAAATAACTTATCTAGACATTTGTAAACCAATGAGCTGAGCAACTGTGTCCTGAGGACAGAAAATGCCTCTGAAGGTGACCGCACAACTAGAAGCTTCATTGCTCATCTTGCTACTATTGGGCGAGTGAAGTTCAGGGATTCAGAGAATATCCTTTCTCCTTATAAATGAGAATGAAGAACAGGGGCACTCAGAGTGCTCGTCCCAGCAGACAGCCAGACCAGCGGGGAGTAAGGTGGCCTTGTTATTTTGTGCCATCTGGGACAAGGACCCATCCCAGGCTACCAGCCTTCTCACGGGCGCCCCTCGTTTCTCATCTTTGTCGCCACCTTCTTGGTACACAGCTCAGTGCACGGTGGGTGCTCAAACTTCCTCCCTTCCCTTTCTTCCTCCTTCCCTGTTCTCTCCTTCCACGCCCGCCCCCTGCCCCCAAGCCCACTCCTTTCCTTCTATCCCAGGCACTGTGCTCAAGAACAATTTGCAAAGCCTCATGCCGGGTGAATTTCAGCAACAGGCGTCCTCCCAAATCTTAAGAAAAAAAAAGAATCCCTTGCCAAAGCAATTTATTTTCAGCCCACTTCTGTGCCACTTTCAATACATTTTGGTTTCTGCATTTTAAAAATGGCAATGACTATATATTCAGCATGATCAGAGCTAGTCGTAGCCACCTAATTCGTTGCTTCATTTCTCCATTCACAAATATTTACCATGCCCCTGTTATCCACTAAGGTCTGGGATTACAGCAGTAGATAAACAACAAAGACTCTGTCCTCATGAAGCTCGGGGGGTGGGAGAGAGAAGCAATATACAAACAAACAATCAGTAAACATATATCACATCAGGCGGTAATGAATGACACAACGAAAAACGAAACTCTCTATGCATGAGATGCATAGAGAGTGGCCGGTGGAGAGATGGATGCCTTTGGAGCAAAGACTGGAACAAGTCCTGTGGAAGCCAAGGGGAAAAGCATTGTAGCCAGAAGGAACAGCAAAGGCAAAAGCCCTGAGTCAGAGAGTGGCTGGGTGTTCAAGAACAACAAGGTAGCCAGAGCAGAAGGGTTGAGAGGGATAATGGGAAATGAGGTCACAAAGCAGGCAGGGGTGAGATCTCCCTCAGTCCTGTAGGCCATGGTTAAGGACCTTGACTTTCCCTCTGAATCAGATGGAAAGCCAGTAAAAATTTTTGAGCAAAGGCAGGTAGGATATGATCTACTGTATCACACAGTGGTTAAGTCCTGAGGTCTGAGGCCAGGCTGCCAGTGTTGAATCATGCCTCTGCTTCTTGCTAATTTCGTGACTGAGTGTAAGTTACTTTAGTGCTTTCTGTATGATAACTTTACCCACCCCCTAGGGTTGTTATAAGGATTCTATAAATCAATGTGAATATAAACTATGCATTTGTTAAATATATAAACTAAATATATTTTTAAAGGATCTCTTTAAAAATTTTTGCAGGGTAGTTTTGACCTATTTTTTTCAGCAATTACTACAAGTGACTTTCCTAAGGCCAAAACTTGCAGATGACCAGGTCAGGATTTATATACAGGTCTGCATGACCCTGAAGCCCACATTTTACCATACAACACGGTACCTGCCTCTTTCCCTCAGCAACCCCAGCTGCTAGAGCCATCATTCATGGGGTAGTAACACTGCATAAGTTGAATTGTCCCCCCACCGAAATTCCAGTGTTGAAGCCCTAACCCCCAGGACCTCAGAGTGTGATCTTATTTGGAGATCGGGTCTTTACAGAAATTATCAAGTTAAAATGAGGTCATTAGCATTGGTCCTAATCCAATATGGCTGGTGTCTTTATACAAAGGGGAAATTTGGACACAGAGACACACACACAGGGACAAGGCTGTGTGGAGATTGGAGTTTTGCAGCCACAAGCCCAGGAACTACCAGAAGCCAGGAGAGAACTTGGAGAAGACCCTTCCTCAGCAGTTTTAGAGGGTGCACATCCCACCGACACTTTGATCCTGACTTCTAGCCTCCAGAATGTGCGACAATACATTTCTGTGGTTTTAGCCAGTCAGCTTGTGGTACTTTGTTACAACAGCCATAGGAGACTAATACTCTGTGTTTAGGCTATCTTTAATATTTTATATACTCGAATTAATCCTTGCCAAGTTTCTAGCAAAGGCCCAGTGCTGGACTCCCTGCCCAGCTAAGAGGCCTGAGTTGCATCCAACTTCATTGTTGTCCAAACCTTTTGCCCAACAGGTGACTGAGAAGCTGTAGCCAATCATTTACAATTAAAGGTGATGGCGAGTCGCATCACTCACCTAGGTCTCTGATGTGCGCTCATTTCCTCCTGTAATTACCCAGTCAACACCACATGCAAGAGGGAGGAGATATGGGAACATATGTATATGTATAATTGATTCACTTTGTTATAAAGCAGAAACTAACACCATTGTAAAGCAATTATACTCCAATAAAGATGTAAAAAAAAAAAAAAAAAAAAGCCTAGGGGGGGTACCAACATTGATCAAGTAAAACGTGAGGAAATTGGATCCTATGGAAAAAATGTCACATCAAAGTATCAGAAGCATTTTTAAAAATCTGTTCTGATTCTGCTGACTTTTTAAGTAGGACAAATCATCCCTGATGAGTAGAGATTGCCAGCACCTGGGTAGATAGCCTGGTAAGTCGCTTCATTTTAATTGCCTGTTGTGTGGTTTCATTTTAGCCTGAGATCTTAATTCCCACAAATGATTTCCACAGCCTGCACACTGAGAGGTAATGCACCTGCTGAAGATGGATTTAACCACACTAAACTCTCCATTAAAAAGACCTAGTCAGGGACACTGCCTTTATTTAATTTTTAAATGTTTGTGCAATGTGGTGGCATATAAGTGCTCAATAAATATCATTTTCATTATTACACTTGATGTTTTCCCTCAACCTTGATCTCTTCCCATAGATAATTTAAATTCCCTGTGTTAATAATAAACCAGAGGTTTCCACTGAATTCCTATAGTTTGCACACTCCTCTACAAATGCTTACTACATTGCCCATAATTGCTGAGAAGCAACCTCTGAAGCAGACTGGGGCGGCCAACTTAAGGTCTGATCTATTGCTTAGTAATTTCATAACTACTTTGTAATCAAGAATCTAGATTTAAGGATCATGGTGTGGAATACGGCAGGCCTTGATTTGAATTCAGCTGTGCCACCCACGAACTGTTGGTCAGGTTATTGAATCCCTCTGGGCTTCTGTTACTTCAAATGTAAAATAAGGATGATAATAATATCTCAGTCGGGATTATTTTGAAAATTAAATGAGATAGTATACATAAAGTGCCTGACACCCAGCAAGCACTCTTCAAATGGTAGGTAGCTAGTGCAGCTATTACTCACTACAGGGTGTTACTACGTGATTTTTTTAGAAATACCTTCTGAGGCCATTGCTCCCCTCAATAATAATAATAAAAGACTATAGATTTTTTTTTTGCCTCTGAAGAAGCAATTGTTGATTCCCTGAAAGAAGGAAAGTCCATAAGGATTATTTAAGTCAATGCTTCATTAATACTGATATTTCAATAGGAGACACAGGACAGTAGTAATTACTTTTTTCTAGTTCTTGATTTACACTTTCCATTAACTTAGATGAGTGCTTTGAATCACCTAATGTCTCCCAATCTTTTGAGCAATTTCCCAGAAAAAGGTAATAATGATAGTAATAACAACTAACATTTACATAGTGCTTGCCAGGAACCAGTTACTAGTCTAAGTACGTATACATATATATTTTTTATTTTAATCCTCCTAAATCACCCTAAGAAGTAGGCACATCTATCCCCATTTTTTTTTTTTTTTTTTTTTTTTGCGGTACGCGGGCCTCTCACTGCCGTGGCCGCTCCCGTCGCAGAGCACAGGCTCCGGACGCACAGGCTCAGCGGCCACGGCTCACGGGCCCAGCCGCCCCGCGGCATGTGGGATCTTCCCGGACTGGGGCACGAACCCGTGTCCTCTGCATCGGCAGGCAGACTCTCAACCACTGCGCCACCAGAGAAGCCCTATCCCCATTTTTAAGCTGAGGAAACCGAGGCACAGAGAGCTTAAGTAACTCACTCGAGATAATATACAGCTAACAAGGGGCAAAATAGCAGAACTCAGAAGATGAGATACTGCCAATCCATTGGTCTTCGTGTTCTTTTATCATGTTTTATTATTATTATAAAATATATCATGGGGCTTCCCTGGTGGCGCAGTGGTTGAGGGTCCGCCTGCCGATGCAGGGGACGCGGGTTCGTGCCCCTGTCCGGGAGGATCCCACGTGCCACGGAGCGGCTGGGCCCGTGAGCCATGGCCGCTGAGCCTGCGCGTCTGGAGCCTCTGCTCCGCGACGGGAGAGGCCACGGCAGTGAGAGGCCCGTGTACCGCAAAATAATAATAATAACAACAAAATATATCATGAAACATTGCATATATACAAAAAAGCCCAGGTGATGTAATCAAGTTGTTGCTGGTGAACTTTCTAGGAGGTAAAGCAGAGCAGAACGGGACAAGAGCCCATCTTAGGGTCAGGGATGGGGGAGGAGGAGGAAGCAGAAAGGAATCACCTACCATGGAGTACACACTATATCTGATAGTCATAGGGTATTTTGAATTAAGTTTCATGAAAATGTTTATATTCTTGATTTCATAATTCACCTCTAGGAATTTATCCTAGGGAAACTATTGGAGGAAAATACAATTTTCATTGCGTTGTTATTTATAACCAAAAAATAAAGAAATAGCTTAAATTCTTGGAATAATAGGTTAGCTAGGTAAGTTGTGATATATCCATGTGATGGAATAGTATGTAGCCCTTACAGTCAGGGTCTATGAGGGGGGTCCATCATCCCCTTTGTACCCTCACCAACCACATTTCTATTTGAGAAAGTATCTTTCTTTAATGCAGCAATATATCAGGATTTGGATGTCAAAAACAAATTCTATATATATATATGTATATATATAAAGTATGAAGAAAATACAGCACTCTTATTTTTATTACCCAGGTGAAACTATGCATATGTATAACTGATTCACTTTGTTATAAAGCAGAAACTAACACACCATTGTAAAGCAGTTATACTCCAATAAAGATGAAAAAAAAATTACCAATAGCATTGAACAGCACTATGTAGCCTTCCCATCTGTAACCCTAGATAAACACTATCAGAGCTTTGTGCTTGTCTTTCCTACTCATGTCTTTATTCTTTTATTTGTAGATCCCTCTACACAATATTGTTTAGTTTTGCATGCTTTTAACTTCAAATTTCCTGGCACATTGACTGTATTTTTTTTTTTTTTTTTTTTTTTTTTTTTTTTTTTTTTTTTTTTTTTTTTTTTTTTTTTTTTTTTTTTTTTTTTTTTTTTTTTTTTTTTTTTTTTTTT
>RJWK010021682.1:0-30533 GCA_004363435.1 Platanista minor
CTCCACAGCATGTGGGATCCTCCCGGACCGGGGCACAAACCTGTGTCCCCTGCATCGGCAGACGGACTCTCAACCACTGCGCCACCAGGGAAGCCCCTATATATTTAAATTATATATTATATAATATATATTAATTTTTCCCTCCTCTCCCTTTACTTTTGCTTTTTCCCTTTTCCCACTGTTCTGAATTGAACCATAGGTGTTACAACAGGGGTAGCACATTTTAGGGGCAGAGGGAAGTCAGGGTCAGAGAGGTACAGATGAGATAAAGTTATAAATGAATAGTTTAATATGAATCTTACTTAGAAATTTTTTTTTTAAATCAGTCTCTCTTAACTAGACCAACTCATCAAGTGACAACAGATGTATAAATTCATGACAAAGCAGAACAAAAACGCCTCTTAGGAAAATGACTACATGTGGATGGATCATTGGGCATGCTGGAGCTTTTGGGGAGGACTGGGGGTATAGGGTGAGGATTGAGGAGTGGGGCCTGAGAGGTGCCAGCAAAAGATTATGAACCATCTTCCACACCAGAAAGAAGGATAGAATCATGCTAACTGCCTAAACAGTGTCACATTTGATAACCATCTGATTCAGTAGTGAATATGTATGGCTACTGTGAATTTCAGCAAATAAATTCAAATGTTCCCCTATCCTAGTGTTCAGCAAACTCTGACCCCCAGCTAGTTACTGGTATCTCAGAGTCTATGACTGAAATGTCCATAGCAAAGAGATTTACTTGTAGCTTAGCCAAAAAGGAGAAGAATACAGTAGTTATTCAGAGCCCAAGCTTTAGTATCAGACATATCTGAGATGTGATCCTGGCTCTGCTACTTACGAGCATGTACTCCTGAACAAGCCATTTAATCTCTTTGAAACAAAAAGTTCTCATTCATAAAAGGTGTGATAACATGGATTTTAAATTGCTCTTGTGAAAATTGTTGGATAGTTTATATAGGATTCTTTCTATAATGCCTGTAACATAAGAAGGAGTCAATTAATAAAAATTAAAAAAACACACTGCTTAAAAAACGAATAAACTCATGATAAAAAATGGAAAAGCATTCTAAGTGGGGACCAAACAATAATATGGTTCAGCTGCAATAAGCATGAGATTTCTTGCAGTAGAAGTTAATAAACAATCTTGATCTACTGACTTTCTCAATCTTAGCAGTCTATTTGATTATTCTCTGTATCTCTGTCACTTCCTTTTTCTTCTAACTCAGTTTTTAGTGTCAGCAGTAATACCTCAAGAAAATAACACTAACAGGCCTGGGGAGGGGTGGGAAGGCAATATCCAGAGTTGCTACACTATATTATTTAAAATATTTACTTTCTAACAAAATATTATGAGACATGAAAGAAAACTGGAATGTAAGACCCACACAACAGAAAAAAAAAAAGCAGGCAACAATAGCTGCCAGTAGAGGAAACCAGGTGTCAGATTAAAGAGAAAAGGACTTGGGCTTCCCTGGTGGTGCAGTGGTTGAGAGTCTGCCTGCCGATGCAGGGGACATGGGTTTGTGCCCGGTCTGGGAAGATCCCACATGCCGCGGGGTGGCTGGGCCCGTGAGCCATGGCCACTGAGCCTGCACGTCCGGAGCCTGTGCTCCGCAATGGGAGAGGCCACAACAGTGAGAGGCCCGCATACGGCAAAAAAAAAAAAAAAAAAAAAAAAAAAAAAAAAAAAAAAAAAAAAATAAAAAAAAAAAAAAAAAAAAAAAAAAAAAAAAAAAAAAAAAAAAAAAGAGAAAAAGACTTGAAAGTAACCTTTATAAATGTGTTCAAAGAAATAAAGTAAACCATGTTTAAAGATGTAAAAAAGGTAATATGATAATGTCATATCATAGAGAATATCAATAGAGATAGAAATTTTAATGGATATTTTCAAGTTAGAAAATAAAAGTGAAAACCACACTCAGTGTATATCAAAGAACATAAAGAATAAAAAAAAATAATGAGGGCCTCAGAGAAATGTATGCCTCCGTTATAGACACCAACATATGTATAATGTAAATTCTAGAAGAAATAAAAAGAGAGAAAAGAACAGAAGCAATACTTGAAGAAACAATGGCTGAAAACTCCGATTTATTGAAAACAATCTACACAACCAGTAAGCTCAATAAATTCCAAAAAACTAAATGCAGAGAGATTCACAGACAGATATATCCTAGTAAAAATGACGAAAGTCAAGGACAAAAATGTCTTTGAGATTAATAGTTGGCTTCTCAGAAATAGACGCCAGATGGCAGGTGGATAACATATTCAAGGTGCTCAAAGAAAAATATTGTTGACTACTATAAACTCTATATCCAACAAAGCTATCTTTCAAAAATGAAAAGACATTTCCAAATTTTAAAAAACTGAGATAATTTGAAGACAGTAGACCTCATTCAAGATAAGAAGTTCTTCAGCCTGAAAGATATGAACCCCATATGGCAATGTGAATCCATATACACACAAAAAAAGGAAAGGACATAGATAGAAGTAATTATGCATGAACAAGAATAAAGTACTTAGGAATGAATTTAACAAAATAAGTACAAAACTAATAGTCTGTAAACTATAAAACACTGTTGAAAGAGATTAATGATGAATGAAAACATTGAGGGGAAAACATCCCATGTTCATGGATCAGAAGACTTAATATTGCTGAGAAGTATTGGGTTGGTCAAAAAGTGCTTTCAGTTTTTAAGTAAAAATAAAAGATACAGTTTTCATTTTCCCCAAGAACTTTATTGAACAACGTATTCACCCCTTTGTTCCACTACCTTCTGCCATTTTCCAGGCAACTTCATAATTCCATCTTCCCAAAACTTTTTATCTTTTCTGAGCAAAGAACTGTTCCAGGTGCCTTTTACAATCTTCCAGGGAATTGAATTTTTTCCATTAAAATAATTTTGTAAAGGCCAAAATAAATGGAAATCCAAAGATGGAATGTCTGGTAAATACAGCAGCAATCCAAACATGCAATGTCTGGTGAGTATGGAGGATGAATCAGATCTTCCCAGCCAAGCTGTAACAGTTTTTGCCTGGTCATTAAAAAAACATGCAGAATTGCATTATCCTAATGGAAGATTATGTGTTCTGTTGCTTAATTCTGGACACTTCTTCTCTAGTGCTGCTTTAGTTGGTCTAATTGGGAGCAGTGCTTGTTGGAATTCATCATTTGGTTTTCCAGAAGGAGCACATAAAAGAGGATTCCCTTTCAATCCCACCATATATACAACATCACCTTCTTTGGATGAAGACTGGCCTTTGTTGTGGTTAGTGGTGGTCATTTCGACTGCCCCATGATATCTTCTGTCCCACATTATTGTGTAGTATCCACTTTTCATTGCCCATCACAATTTGGTTTTTTATGGGCTTTTTTTGTTCTTTTTTTTTTTTTGCATCTTTATTGGAATATACTTGCTTCACAATGGTGTGTTAGTTTCTGCTTTATAACAAAGTGAATCAGTTATACATATACAAATATGCCCATATCTCATCCCTCTTGCGTCTCCCTCCCACCCTCCATAACCCACCCCTCTAGGTGGTCAAAAAGCACCGAGCTGATCTCCCTGTGCTATGCGGCTGCTTCCCACGAGCTATCTACTTTACATGTGGTAATGTATATATATATCCATGCCAATCTCTAACTTCGTCCTAGCTTGCCCTTCCCCTTCCCGGTGTCCACAGAGACATTCTCTACGTCTGTGTCTTTATTCTTATCCTGCCCCTAGATTCTTTAGAAACTTTTTTTTTCCAGTCTGGGAGCCTGATTCCTCCAGCTCCTTTTTTCTTTCTCAAGATTGTTTTGGCTGCTCAGAGTCTTTTGTGTTTCCATACAAATTAAGAAACTTTTTGTTTTAGTTCTGTGAAAAAATGCCATTGGTAGTTTGATAAGGGTTGCACTGAATCTGTAGATTGCTTTCGGTAGTAGAATCATTTTCACAATGTTGATTCTTTCAATCCAAGAACATGGTATATCTCTCCATCTGTTTATATCATCTTTAATTTCTTTCATCAGTGTCATGTAGTTTTCTGCATACAAGTCTTTTGTCTCCTTAGGTAGGTTTATTGCTAGGTATTTTATTCTTTTTGTTGCAGTGGTGAATGGGAGTGTTTCCTTAATTTCTCTTTCAGATATTTTGTCGGTAGTGTATAGGAATGCAAGACATTTCTGTGCATTATTGTGTATCCTGAAATTTTACCAAATTCATTGATTAGCTCTAGCAGTTTTCTGGTAGCATCTTTAGAATACTCTATGTATAGTAACATGTCATTTGCAGACAGTGACAGCTTTACTTCTTCTTTTCTTGTTTGGATTCCTTTTATTTCTTTTTCTTCTCGGATTGCTGTCTCTAAAACTTCCAAATCTATGTTAAATAATAGTGGTGAGAGTGGATAAGATTGTCTTGTTACTGATCTTAGTGAAAATGGTTTCAGTTTTTCACCATTGAGAATGATATTGGCTGTGGGTTTGTCACCTATGACCTTTATTATGTTGAGGTAATTTCCCTCTATGCCTACTTTCTGGAGGGTTTTTATCATAAATGGGGGTTGAATGTTTTCAAATGCTTTTTCTACATCTATTGAGATGATCATATGGTTTTTCTCCTTCAGTTTGTTAATATGATTTATCACATTGATTGATTTGCATATACTGAAGAATCCTTGCATTCCTGGGATAAACGCCACTTCATCATGGTTTATGATGTTTTTAATGTGCTGTTGGATTCTGTTAGCTAGAGTTTTGTTCAGGATTTTTGCATCTATGTTCATTAGTGAGATTGGCCTTTAGTTTTCTTTTTCTGTGACCTCTTTGTCTTGTTTTGTTATCAGGGTGATTGCGACCTCGTAGAATGAGTATGGGAGTGTTCCTCCCCCTGCTATACTTTGGAAGATTTTGAGAATGATAGGTGTTAACTCTTCTCTCAGTGTTTGATAGAATTCACCTGTGAAGCCATCTGATACTCAGATTTTGTTTGTTGGAAAATTTTTAATCTCAGTCTCAATTTCAATGCTTGTGTTTGGTCTGTTCATATTTTCTATTTCTTCCTGGTTCAGTCTCATAAAATTGTGCTTTTCTAAGTATTTGTCCATCTCTTCCAGGTTGTCTATTTTATTGGCATGGTATTGCTTGTAGTAATATCTCATCATCCTTTGCATTTCTTCAGTGTCAGTTGTTACTTCTCTTTTCTCATTTCTAATTCGACTGATTTGAGTCTTCTCCCTTTTTTTCTTGATGATTCTAGCTAATGGTTTATCAATTTTGTTTATCTTCTCAAAGAACCAGCTTTTACTTTTATTGATCTTTGCTATCATTTCCTTCATTCATTTTGCATTTATTTCTGATCGAGTCTTTGTGATTTTTTTCCTTCTGCTAAATTTTGGGGGTTTTTTTTTGTTCTCCTTTCTCTAATTGCTTTAGGTGTAAGGTTAGGTTGTTTATTTGAGATGTTTCTTGTTTTTTGAGGTAGGATTGTATTGCTATAAACTTCCCTCTTAGAACTGCTTTTGCTGAATCCCATAGGTTTTGGCACATCATGTTTTCATTGTCATTTGTTTCTAGGTATTTTTTGATTTTCTCTTTGATTTCTTCCATGATCTCTACGTTATTAAGAGGTGTACTATTTAAACTCCATGTGTTTGTATTTTTTTTACAGATTTTTTCCTTTAATTTATATCTAGTCTCATAGTGTTGTGGTAGGAAAAGATTCTTGTTATGATTTCAATTCTCTTAAATTTACCAAGGCTTGATTTGTGACCCAAGCTATGATCTATCCTGGAGAATGTTCCATGAGCACTTGAGAAGAAAGTGTATTCTGTTGTTTTTAGATGGAATGTCATATAAATATCAATTAAGTCCATCTTGTCTGATATATCATTTAAAGCTTGTGTTTCCTTATTTATTTTCATTTTGGATGATCCTTCCATTGGTGAAAGTGGGGTGTTAAAGTCTCCTACTATGAATGTGTTACTGTCGATTTCCCCTTTTATGGCTGTTAGTATTTGCCTTATGCATTGAGGTGCTCCTGTGTTGGGTGCATAAATATTTACAATTGTTATAACTTCTTCTTGGATTGATCCCTTGATCAATATGTAGTGTCATTCTTTGTCTCTTGTAAAAGTCTTTATTTTAAAGTTTATTGTGTCTGATATGAGAATTGCTACTCCAGCTTTCTTTTGATTTCCATTTTCAAGGAATATCTTTTTACATCCCCTCATTTTCAGTCTGTATGTTTCCCTAGGTCTGAAGTGGGTCTCTCAGAGACAGCGTATAAATGGGTCTTGTTTTTGTATCCATTCAGCCAGTCTATGTCTTTTGGTTGGAGCATTTTTTTTTTTTTTTTTTTTTGCAGTACACGGGCCTCTCGCTGTTGTGGCCTCTCCCATTGCAGAGCACAGGCTCCGGACGCGCAGGCTCAGCGGCCATGGCTCACGGGCTCAGCCGCTCCGTGGCATGTGGGATCTTCCCGGACCGGGGCACGAACCCGCGTCCCCTGCCTCAGCAGGCGGACTCCCAACCACTGCGCCACCAGGGAAGCCCTGGTTGGAGCATTTAATCCATTTACATTTAAGGTAATTATCGATATGTATGTTCCTATTACCATTCTTAATTGTTTTGGGTTTGTTATTGTAGGTCTTTTCCTTCTCTTGTGTTTCCTGCCTAGAGAAGTTCCTTTAGCATTTGTTGTAAAGCTGGTTTGGTGGTGCTGAATTCTTTTAACTTCTGTTTGTTTGTAAACATTTTATTTTCTCTGTTGAATCTGAATGAAATCCTTGCTGGGTAGAGTAATCTTGGTTGTAGTTTTTTCCCTTTCATCACATTAAATATGTCCTGCCACGTCCTCTGTCTGGCAGAGTTTCTGCTGAAAGATCACCTGTTAACCTTATGGGGATTTCCTTGTATATTATTTGTTGTTTTTCCCTTGTTACTTTTAATATTTTTTCTTTGTATTTAATTTTTGATAGTTTGATTAATATGTGTCTTGGCCTGTTTTTTCTTGGATTTTTCCTGTATGGGACTCTCTGTGTTTCCTGGACTTGATTAACTATTTCCTTTCACATATTAGGGAAGTTTTCAACTATAATTTCTATATATATATAATATTCTATATATAATTTCTGTCCCTTTCTTTTTCTCTTCTTCTTCTGGGACCCCTTTAATTCGAATGTTGGTGCATTTAATGTTGTCCCAGATGTCTCTGAGGCTGTCCTCAATTCTTTTCATTCTTTATTCTTTATTTTGCTCTGCAGTAGTTATTTTCACTATTTTATCTTCCAGGTCACTTATCCGTTCTTCTGCCTCAGTTATTCTTCTATTGATTCCTTCTAGATAATTTTTAATTTCATTTGTTTTGTGGTTCATCTTTGTTTGCTCTTTAGTTTTTGTAGGTCTTTCTTAAACGTTTCTTCTATTTTGTCCATTATATTTCCAAGATTTTGGATCATCTTTACTATCGTTACTCTGAATTCTTTTTCAGTTACACTGTCTATTTTCTCTTCATTTGTTTGGTCTGGTGGGTTTTTACCTTGCTCCTTCATCTGCTGTGTGTTTCTCTATCTTCTCATTTTGCTTAACTTACTGTGTAGGGGTCTCCTTTTCTCTAGCTGTAGGTTCGTATTTCCCATTGTTTTTGGTGTCTGCCCCCAGTGGGTAAGTTTGGTTTGGTGGGTTGTTTAGGCTTCCTGGTGGAGGATATTGATGCATTTTTTCTGGTGGATGAGGCTGGATTTTGTGTTTCTGGTCGGCAGGACCATGTCCAGTGGTGTGTTTTGTAGTGACTGTGATCTTATTATGATTTTAAGCAGCCTCTCTGCTAATTGTTGGTCTTGTGTTCCTGTCTTGCTATTGTTTGACATAGGGTGTCCAGCACTGTAGCTTGCTGGTCGTTGAGTGGAGCAGGGTCTTAGCATTGAGATGGAGATCTCTGGGAGAGCTTTCACCTTTTGATATTATGTGGAGCAGGGAGGTCTCTGGTGGACCAATGTCCTTGACTCGGCTCTCTCACTTCAGAGGTGCAGGCCTGACACCTGGCTAGAGCACCATGACCCTTTCAGCCACTTGGTTCACTCTTTATGACAGACTCTAGTGGGAAGAAGCTTCATAGCACAGGGAGATCAGTTCAATGCCTTGTGACCACCTGCTAGTGTTGGAGGGTCTCCTGCTTAGGCAGGGGTGGCTGTGGCTCACCGCAGGACAGGGACTTTGGCCCACAATTTGTTTTAAAAATGGTTCATTTTCATTACATTTCAGTAGAGAAATGCATGTGGAAATATGGTCAAGAAGATTTTCTTCACTTTACTTATGTGGAACCCAAACATCTTAGCAATGAACATAGCGCAGCTGGTGCAAATGATTTTCAACACTTGATTTGAATATTTTGAGTATGTTGGTTATTTCTCACATAGTGTAACATTGATTGTTCTCAATTAATTTCTCAGTTTGGTAGCTATCAACTTCAACTCTTTTACCCGACCATACAGCATCATCCAGCAAGAAATCTCCAGCATGAGACTTCCCAAACCACGTTTGACATGTTTGAACAGTCACAGAACCTTCTCCATACACTGCACAAATCTTTTTTAGCATTTCAATTGAGTTTTTACCTTTCATGAAATAATAAAGTATAATATGTTGAAAATTTTGGGATTTTTTCTTCCATCTTCAATATTAAAATGGCACATAAAAATTCAACAATTTTGATGTCATTTTTTAAATGCACACTGATATGACAGCTATCACATACAATCTAACAAACAGTTTTTCAAATGATGTTAAAGACAACTAAGTGGTACTACAGTCATCTTACTGAAAAAGCGGAATGAACCTTTTGACCATCCCAATAAATACTCCAATCTCTACTCCAGATTCAAGGTAATTCCTATCAGAACTTCAGAAGACTTCTTCATAGAAATTGACAAGCTGATTCTAAGATTCATATGGAATTGCAAGCTTCCCATAACAGTCAATACAATCTTGTGAAGAAAGAATAGGACTCACAGTTACCTATATCAAAACGTACTACAAAGCTATGTTAACCAAAACACTGTGATAGTGACATATGTATAGACATATATACCAATGAAACTGAATTGACAGTCCAGAAATAAACCTATACATCTATAGCTGAATGATTTTTGACAAGGGTTTCAAAATCATTCAATGGCAAAAAATAGAATCTTAAACAGTGGTACTGGGACAACTTAAAATTCACAGGCAGAAGAAAAAAGCTGGATTCCTATCTCCTGCCATACATAAAAATGAACTCAAAATAGATTAATGACATAAACATAAGAGCTAAAATTATAACACTCTTAGAAGAAAGCATATAGTTATGTCCTCATGACTTTGGACTTGAAAATGGATCCTTAGCTAAGACATCAAAAGTATACAAAAGAAAATAAAAGATAAAATGCACTTCATCAAAATTGAAATATTTTTTGTATTAAAGAACAATATCAAGAAAGTGAAAAAAGAACCCACACATTGGTAGCAAACAGTATATCTGATCATGGTATAATTTCCAGAATATACAAAGAAATTTACACTCAAACATTAAAAAACAAACAAAAAACAACTCAATTTAAAAAGTGGGCAAAGGACTGAAATACACATTTCTCCAAAGAAGATATACAAAGGGCCAGTAAGTACTTGAAAAGATTCTTAATCATTAGTCATTAGGGAAATACAAGTCAAAATGACAGTAAGATATGACAAAATTACAATGTGTCACACCTACTAGGAGGCTGTAATTATAATAATTTTGAAAAAGGAAATAGCATCTGTGTGAGTGTATGTTACAAGCTTCATAAACTGTAGAAAACAGTTTGTCAGTTACTTTAAAAATTAAATCTAGAAATACCATATGACCCAGAAATTCTACCCCTAGGTATATACCGAAAAGAAATGGAAATGTATGTCCATTGAAAAACTTGTAGATGAATCTTTATAGCAACATTATTCATAACAGTCAAAAAGGAAAACAGTCCAAATGTCCATCAATGGAAGAATGCATAAAAAACTGTGTTGTATACATATAATGGAACAATATATAGCCATGAAAAGAAATTAAGTACTGATACGATGTGGATGAAACCTCAAAAATATTAGGCTAAAAGAAAGAAACCAGACATAAAATGTCACATATTATATTATTCTATATTTATGAAATATGCAGAATAGATAAATTCACAGAAACAGAAAATCAATGGTGGTTGCTGGGGCCAAGGGAGGGGAAGTGAGGAGCACTGCTCATGGTACAGGGTTTTATTTGGGGTGATAAAAAAGTTTTTAAACTATAAAAAATTGGTGATTGCGCAACATTCTGAATGTACGAAAAGCTATTGAACTGTTCATTTTTAAATGGTTAATTCTATGTGAATTTTACCTCAATAAAAGTTTACATATAGAAATTAAAGACAGAAAGTAGATTCATTGTTGCTTAAAGGTGGGAGAATACAGGATGCGGGATGATAACTAACTCATCTGTAGTTTCCTTTTTTTTTTAAATTACTACAAGTTTAATTTATTTTATTAATTTATTTTTAACATCTTTATTGGAGTATAATTGCTTTACAATGGTGTGTTAGTTTCTACCGTATAACAAAGTGAATCAGCTATACATATACATATATCCCATATCCCTTCCCTCTTGCGTCTCCCTCCCACCCTCCCTACCCCACCCCTCTAGGTGGTCACAAAGCAATAAGGTCTTCTCCCTGTGTTATGCGGCTGCTTCTCACTAGCTATCTATTTTACATTTGGTAGTGTATATATGTGCAATTTCTTTTTTGTGTGGTAAAAATGTTCAAAAATTTACTGTAGTGACGTTTGCACATATCTGTGGTTATACTAAAATCCACTGAATTGTACACTTTTAAACAGATGAGTTTTATGGTATGTGAATTGTATCTTAATAAAGCTGTTAAACAAGGAACTCATATATTGTGTTCATTTTCTATTGGTGTTGAACTACCACAAGCTTAGTGGATTAAATCACCACAGAATATTATCTTACAGTTCTGTGGGTCAGAAGTCTGATATGGGTCTCACTGAGCTAAAATCAAGGTGTCTGAAGGACTGTGTTTGTTTCTGGAAACTCTAGGTAAGGATCCATCCCCTCTCCTTTCAGGTTGCTAGTAGAATTTAGTTCCTTGCATATAGTTCCCTGTATTTCAGAAGCAGCACATATTCACACATTCATCTCCCTCTGACCACAAATTGTTGACTCTTAAAAACTCATGTTATCAGTTTGGCCCCACAAGGAAAATATAACCCCCACTTCAAGGTCCAAAATTTTAATCACATCTCAAAAACTCTTTGCCATATAGCATAGTTCATATGTTTTGCCATAATAATATATTCCAGGGTATAAGGGCATGGACAACTTTGGGAGAGTGCATCACTCTGCCAATGACATATGTTAAAAATAAAATTTTCATATTCTTATTAGAAAGTATAAGCTAATAACTTCAGACATTGGTAAATGAAAATAATTATTAAACAAAACTCAAAAAGGGGTCAATGGAAAAGATTGATACTTTATTAAAACTAATATGACTTTATTAAAACTAAGAACTTTATTCATCAAAAACACCACAGAGAGCTAGCTAGGGCCAATGACTTTGGCAATCTATAGGAAAGTGGTAATTTGAGACACTTTGGGGAAAAAAAATTGTCTACTGGACTAGAAACTACATATATATATATATATATATATATATATATATATATATATATATATATATCTCAAGGGAAAGAGGGAGATAGAAAGGGATGCTGGGGTTTGGTGTTTAAGAATGAAAGCTCAGAGATTGGTTCAAGATGGTAGAATAGAAGGATATGAAGTGTGCTCACCCTCTCCTGTGAGAGCACCCGAATCACAACTAACTGCTGAACAATCATCGACAGGAAGACACTGGAACTCACCAAAAAAGATACCCCACATCCAAAGACAAAGGAAAAGCTTCAGTGAGAGGGTAGGAAGACACAATCACAATATAATCAAATCCCATAACTGCTGGGTGGGTGACTCACAAACTGGAAAACACTTATACAATAGAAGTCCACCCACTGGAGCACTGGAGTGAAGGTTCTGAGCCTCACATCAGGCTTCCCAACCTGGGGGTCTGGCAATGGAAGAAGGAATTCCTAGAGAATCAGACTTTTAAGGCTAGCAGGATTTGATTGCAGGATTTCAACAGGACTGGGGAAAACAGAGACTTCACTCCTGGAAGGAACACACAAATCAGTATGCACATCAGGACAAAGAGGAAGGAGCGGTGACCCAATAGGAGACCTACTTGCTGGTCTTGGAGAGTCTACTGCAGAGTTGGGGTGGGAGTGGGGGATGAGGCTCACCATGAGTAGAAGGACACTGGCAGCAGTTCTGGGAATGGGTTTCCCTGCTGGGGCAGTGGTTGAGGGTCTGCCTGCCAATGCACGGTACACGGGTTCGTGCCCCGGTCCAGGAGGATCCCACGTGCTGTGGAGCAGCTGGCCCATGAGCCATGGCTGCTGAGCCTGCACGTCCGGAGCCTGTGCTCCACAGTGGGAGAGGCCACAGCAGTGAGAGGCCCATGTACCTACCGCAAAAAAAAAAAAAAATGAAGTTCTGGGAAGAACTCCTTAACATGAGCCCTCCTAGAGTCTGCCATTAGGCCCAACAAAGAGCTTGGGTAGGCTCCAGTGTTGGGTCGCCTCAGGCCAAACAACCAACAGGGAGGGAACTCAGCCCCACCCACCAGTAGAAGAGTGGATTAAAGTTTTACTGAGTTCCGCCCACCAGAGCAACACCCAGTTCCACCCACCACCAGTCCCTCCCATGAGGAAACTTGCACAAGCCTCTTACATAGCCTCATCCACCAGAGGGCAGACAGCAGAAGCAAGAAGAACTACAATCCTTCAGCCTGTGGAACAAAAACCACATTCACAGAAAGATAGACAAGATGAAAAGGCAGAGGGATATGTACCAGATGAAGGAACAAGATAAAACCCCAGAAAAACAACTAAATGAAGTGTAGATAGGCAACCTTCCATAAAAAGAATTCGGAATGATAGTGAAGATGATCCAGGACCTCGGAAAAAGAATGGAGTCAAAGATCAAGAAGATGCAAGAAATGTTTAACAAAGAGCAAGAAGAGTTAAAGAACAAACACATAGAAGAATTAAAGAACAAACAAAGAGAGATGAAGAATACAATAACTGAAATGAAAAATACACTAGACGGAATCTAACAGAGGAATAACTGAGGCAGAAGTATGGAT
Organism: Platanista minor; assembly: GCA_004363435.1. Lineage (NCBI taxonomy): Eukaryota > Metazoa > Chordata > Mammalia > Artiodactyla > Platanistidae > Platanista > Platanista minor. The sequence continues at coordinate 13,261 of RJWK010021682.1, forward strand.
AAGTGACCTAGAAGACAGAATGGTAGGACAGAATAAAGAAAATATAGTGAAAAGAGATGAAAACAGCCTAAGAGACCTCTGGGACAACATTAAATGCAAGCACATTGGCATTATAGGGGTCCCAAAGAAGAAGAAAAAGAGAAAGGACCTGAGAAAATATGGGATGAGAATATAGTTGAAAACTTCCCTAATATGAGAAAGGAAATAGCCACACAAGTCCAGGAAGTGTAGCAAGTCCCATAAAGGATAAACCCAAGGAGAAACATGTGGAGACACATAGTAACCAAACTGACAAAAAATATGACAAGGGAAAATTATTGAAAGCAACAAGGGAAAAATGACAAATAACAAACAAGGGAATGCCCAAAGTTAACAGCTGAGGTCTCAGCAGAAACTCTACAAGCCAGAAGGGAGCGGCATGATATATTTAAAGTGATGAAAGGGAAGAACATACAACCAAGATTACTCTGCCCAGCAAGGATCTCATTCAGATTTGATGGAGAAATCAAAAGCTTTACAGACAAGCAAAAGCTAAGAGAATTCAACACCTCCAAACCAGCTCTACAACAAATGCTAAAGGAACTTCTATAAGTGGGAAACACAAAAGAAGAAAAGGACCTACAGAAACAAAGCCAAAACAATTAAGAAAATGGTAATAGGAACATACATATTGATAATTACCTTTAACATGAATGGATTAAATGCTCCAACCAAAAGACACAGGCTCACTGAATGGATATATAAACACAACCCATATATATGTTGTCCACAAAAGATCCATTTCAGACCTAGGGACACATACAGACTGAAAGTGAGGGGATGGAACAAGATATTCCATGCAAATGGAAATCAAAAGAAAGCTGGAGTAGCAATTCTCATATCAGACAAAATAGACTTTAAAATAAAGAATATTACAGGAGACAAGGAAGAACACTACATAATGATCAAGGGATCAATCCAAGAAGAAGATATAACAATTATAAATATATATGCACCCATCATAGAAGCATCTCAATACATAAGCCAACTGCTAAGAGCTATAAAAGAGGAACTCGACAGTAACACAATAATAGTGGAGGACTTTAACACCTCACTTACACCAATGGACAGATCATCCAGACAGAAAATTAACAGCGAAACACAAGCTTTAAATTACACAATAGACTGGCTAGATTTAATTGAAATTTATTGGACATTCCATCTAAAATCAGCAGATTACACTTTCTTCTCAAGTGCACGTGAAACATTCTCCAAGATAGATCAAATCTTGCTCACAAATAAAATATCAGTATGTTTAAGAAAATTGAAATCATATAAGCATATTTTTCTGACCACGATGTTATGGGACTAGAAATCAACTACAGGGAAAGAAACGTAAAAAATATAAACACATGGATGCTGAACAATATGTTACTAAATAACCAAGAGATCACTGAAGAAATCAAAGAGGAAATCAAAAAATACGTAGAGAAAAAATACAATGAAAACATGATGATCCAAAGCCTATGGGATGCAGCAAAAGTAGTTCTAAGAGGGAAGTTTATAGCAATACAAGATTACCTCAAGAAACAAGAAAAATCTCAAATAAACAGTCTAACCTTACACCTGAAGGAACTTGAGAAGGAAAAACAAACAAAACCCTAAGTTAGCAAAAGGAAAGAAATCATAAAGATCAGAGCAGAAATAAATGAAATAGAAACAAAGAAAACAATAGCAAAGATCAATAAAATTTAAAGCTGGTTCTTTGAGAAGATAAACAAAATTGATAAACCATTAGCCAGACACACCAAGAAAAAGAGGGAGAGGACTAAAATCAATAAAATTAGAAATAAAAAAAGAGAAGTTACAACAGACCCCACAGAAATACAAAGCATCCTAAGAGACTACTACAAGCAAATCTATGCCAATACAATGGACAACCAGGAAGAAATGGACAAATTCTTAGAAAGGTATAACCTTTCAAGACTGAACTAGAAAGAAATAGAAACTATGAACAAACTAATCACAAGTAATGAAATTGAAACTGTGAGTAAAAATCTTCCAACAAACAAAAGTCCAGGACCAGATGGTTTCACAGGTGAATTCTATCAAACGTTTTTTTTTATTATTATTTATTTATTTATTTTTGCAGTACCTGGGCCTCTCACTGTTGTGGCCTCTCCCATTGTGGAGCACAGGCTCCAGAGGTGCAGGCTCAGCAGCCATGGCTCACTGGCCTAGCTGCTCCGTGGCATGTGGGATCTTCCCGGACTGGGACACGAACCCGCATCCCCTGCATCAGCAGGCAGACTCCCAACCACTGCGCCACCAGGGAAGCCCTATCAAACATTTAGAGGAGAGCCAACACCCGTCCTTCTCAAACGCTTCCAAAAAGTTGCAGAGGAAGGAACACTCCCAAACTCATTCTATGAGGCCACCATCACCCTGACACCAAAACCAGACAAAGATACTACAAAAAAAGAAAATTACAGACCAATATCATGAATATGATGAATATACATGCAAAAATTCTCAACAAAATACTAGCAAACAGAATCCAGCAACACATTAAAAGGAGTATACATCATGATCAAGTGGGATTTATACCAGGGATGTAAGGATTCTTCAATACACACAAATCAATGAATGTGATACACCATATCAACAAACTGAAGAATAAAAACCATATGATCATCTCAATAGATTCAGAAAAAGCTTTCAACAAAATTCAACACCGATTTACGATTAAAACTCTCCAGAAAGTAGGCATAGAGGGAACCTACCTCAACATAATAAAGGCCATATATGACAAAACGGACAGCAGACATCATTCTCAATGTTGAAAAACTGAAAGCATTTCCTCTAAGATCAGGAGCAAGACAAGGATGTCCACTCTCACCACTATTATTCAACATTGTTTTGTAAGTCCTAGCCACGGCAATCAGAGAAGAAAAAGAAATAAAAATAATACACATTGGAAAAGAAGAAGTTAAACATTCACTGTTTGTAGATGACATGATACTATACATAGAGAATCCTAAAGATGTCACCAGAAAACTGCTAGAGTTAATCAATGAATTTGGTAAAGTTGCAGGATACAAAATTAATGCACAGAAATCTCTTGCATTCCTATACATTAATGATGAAAAATCTGAAAGAGAAATTGCGAAAACACTCCCATTTACCATTGCAACAAAAAGAATAAAATACCTAGGAATAAACCTACCTAGGGAGACAAAAGACCTGTATGCAGAAAACTGTAAGATACTGATGAAAGAAATGAAAGATGATACCAACAGATGGAGAGATATACCATGTTCTTGGATTGGAAGAATCAATATTGTGAAAATAACTATACTACCCAAAGCAATCTACAGATTCAATGCAATCCCTAAGAAATTTGGCATTTTTGCAGAACTAAAACAAAAAATCTTAGAATTTGTATGGAGACACAAAAGACGCTGAATTGCCAACGCAGTCTTGAGGGCAAAAAATGGAGCTGGAGAAATCAGACTCCCTGACTTCAGACTATACTACAAAGTTACAGTAATCAAGACAATATGGTACAAAAGCAGAAATATAGATCAATGGAACAGGATAGAAAGCCCTGAGATAAACCCATGCCCCTATGGTCAACTAATCTATGACAAAGGATACAAGTATATACAGTGGAGAAAAGACAGTCTCTTCAAAAAGTGGTGCTGGGAAAACTGGACAGCTACATGTAAAAGAATGAAATTAGAACACTCCATAACACAATACACAAAAATAAACTCAAAGTGGATTAGAGACCTAAATGTAAGCCTGCATACTATAAAACTCTCAGAGGAAAACATAGGAAGAACACTCTTTGACATAAACCACAAGATCTTTTTTGATCCACCTCTTAGAGTAATGGAAATTTAAAAAATAAATAAATAAACAAATGGGACCTAATGAAACTTCAAAGCTGTTGCACAGCAAAGGACACCATAAACAGGACAAAAAGAAAACCCTCAGAATATCAGAAAATATTTGCAAATGAATCCACAGACAAACGATTAATCTCCAAAATATATAAACAGCTCATGAAGCTCAATATTAAAAAAAACAAACAACTGAATCCATAAATGGTCAGAAGACTTAAATAGACATTTCTCCAGAGAAGACATACAGATGGCTAAGAAGCACATGAAAAGCTGGTCAACATCACTAATTATTAGAGAAATGCAACTCAAAACTACAGTGAGGTATCACCTCACACCAGTTAGAATGGGCATCAGCAGAAAATCTACAAACAGCAAATGCTGGAGAGGGTGTGGAGAATAGGGAACCTTCTTGCACTGTTGGTGGGAATGTAAGTTGATACAGCCACTATGGAGAACAGTATGCAGATTCCTTAAAAAACTAAAAATAGAGTTACCATATGACTCAGCAATCCCACTACTGGGCATATACCCAGAGAAAACCATAGTTTAAAAAGACTCATGCACCCCAATGTTCATTGAAGCACTATTTACATTAGCCAGGTCATGGAAGCAACCCAAATGCCCATCGACAGATGAATTGATAAAGAAGAAGTGGTACATATATACAATGGAATATTACTCAGCCCTAAAAAGGAATGAAATTGGGTCATTTGTAGAGATGTGGATGGATCTAGAGACTGTCATACAGAATGAAGTCAGAAAGAGAAAAACAAATATCGTATATTCACACATGTATGTGGAATCTAGAAAACTGGTACAGAGGAACCAGTTTGCAGGGTAGAAATAGAGACACCGATGTAGAAAACAAATGTATGGGCACCAATGTAGGAAAGTGGCAGTGGGAGGGGGGTGTTGTGATGAATTGGGAGACTGGGATTGACATATATACACTAATATGTATAAAATGGATAACTAGTAAGAACCTGATGTATAAAAAAGGTAAATAAAATTAAATTTCAAAAAAAAAACAAAGAGAAAAAAACAGTTACAAACTATGAAATGATTTGTCCAATTCATTTAACTGATTGATTTAGAGTATATATTTTTTTGAAAAAAACTTATGAAAAACAATGAGAAAATCATACACAATTCAATAGAAAAGTTGGCAAGAAACAGATAAGGATCTCATGGAATAGCAAGTATATAAGTCTAAGAAATGTATGAAGAAATATTTAATATAGGTACTGAACTTGTAAATTTTATTTAAGACCACAGTATGCTGCAACTTTATACCCAACTTTATTTTATATGCCAACTTTATTTAATTGGCAAACATTTTTAAAAGCATGACAATACCAAGTATTGAAGAGAATATGAATGACCAGAATCTCGTATACATTGCTAGTGGATGGTAAATTATAGCAAACATTTTAGAAAACAGTTTGACATTATCTCCTAAATTGAATGCCTACGTATCATGCAATTCACCAATTCCACTCTTACCCTTGAATGTGTTCACCAAAAATTATATATAAGAATATTCACAGACGCTCTGTTCACAGTAGAAAAAATGGAAGCTATACCAATATGTCAGTACAGAGAAGATGAACCAACTATATAATACATAGAGCTGTTATAAAACTAAAGACGGAAAGAATGATAAGCACAAGATTTAAGATTATGATTCCTCAGGTGGGTAGAGATGTACAATTAGATGTAGTTTATTGTCCAAGTTCTAGTTTACTTGAAGAATGATGGGTTTCTGGGTTGCATTTTTAAAGTGCATTACATTAAACTATGAAAAATCACTAAATGCAAAAGGGTTATTGATGGACAAATGATGAGATTACTACTAATCCAATTCTGTGCATTTAAGATGCACTTGATATTCATTCTTCATAATCCAGTTTTTTAAAATATTGGGACATACTCCTTTATCTTGTTTTTCTTGCCTCAATTATACAATAAATAAATGTTCACTTGTGTCAAACCATGCAGTAGACTTTTTTTTTTTTTTGGTCTAGTGTTATAGATGGCTATCTAAATGTCCCAGAACAATTAATGCATCAAAGGAAACTTTTATTTTAACATCAAAAATTTTTCTTTTCAAATAGTTTTAATGCTTGCTCTGGTATCTAATAGTATCTAACAGGCATAGGTTCTGTGGAGGTAAAAGTATTTTCCTGGTGCCAGTTATAGTCAGTAATTTTTAGTCAATTATTTATTTTAATATAGTCAAGAAAGTACATAAATAGCAATCTTTTAGAAGTCAACATATTTGGCAAGGACCAGTCCTGAAGTGTCAACCCAAAAGTATGTATTTGTCATCTGGACAAGAACCTTAACAGGTAACAATTATTTATGGAAATACCTGACCTGTGTAGCCTAAGTGATCCTACATACACAGTCTTATCTCTCATCTATAGCACCTAGACAAACACTTTCTCCAAGAAAGAAGTTTTGAATCCCATCTCCTCCAAGAGTTTATACTGAATGAATGTTGTACAGAAATTGGGACCTGTGTGGCTACGCATGTGCACATATGTACACAGACACACATATTTGTGTACTACTTCTATTCTTTCACCATATTTAGCTTCTTTTGTATTAGTAGTCTAAATACATTTTAGTTTAAATAAGCATAAAATGAAGTGAGAAGACAAGAGAAGGAGAATGTAATAAAAGGTGTTATAAATTTGCTTCCCACCTGATTGCTCCCCACTGGTTAAAGTTATAACTGTGCCTTTCCTATATGACTTGTGTATACGGTTGCTTAATTGCCAGTAATTCAAATAGCGAATATCTTTACCTCTGTTAACTCTTGCCAATTTAGATTAATTTTTCTCAAAAAGAAGTCTTGCTTTGTGTCAGTCATTGTGCGTTTCTGAACAAAAAAAGTGGGAAGAGTGACCAAGGGCAGAAGAAAACAAGATTTTTAAAAGACAGGCACATTATGGAACTTTGAGTTTCAAATGACTGAAAATATATTTGTTCTTGCCCAACAATCAAAAAAATAGTAAATTAACTGAGAAGTCAGAACTGTCACAGACAATTTGGTAATTGAACAGAAAGTACAAGAAAGTTTCTGTGAGGAGGGGAGATATTTTCTCCCAGCATCAAAGAAATAACAGCTATTATCCCATGTTTGAATGTCCATCAAGTGAGACAAGAAGGCTCTAAATTGAAGAGCTGATAAATTATATGATTATTTTCTTCTGGATATCCAGGAAAGAACAAGCATAATTTTAGTTCAATGTAAGTTTACCAAGGGTGTCAGCAGGAACAAGTTACCAAGATTTATCTATAGCTTGCGAACGGAACCTTGCCAGGATTCAGAGTTGGTGCTCTCCATCATTAGAGAGCATCAGATGTCACAGCCACAGAGATGGACTCCAAGAGTTACTGTATGAGAATGCTAATGGCTGCCGTGTTGGTAGATGTGCACCTTAGCTCTCACTGATGGAGATGGTTCAGCAAAACCTGAGCTCTGTAGGAAGTTTGGGTTACCATGATAATATGACTCCATTTGTATCACAGACTGGTAGGGCCTGGGGACACACAGGTTATATAAATCACATAAACACCTTTGGAAACTGCCAAGACTGGGAAAGCCCCTTTTATTCTGAACTCTGAAGTTGCTTCTAAATAAGGATTCTTAAAATCATAACAACAACAACAGCAAGAGAAACCACAACAGCAGCATCCAACACTTCTGGTTTACTCATCCCAGTCAACTCCTAGACTTGGAGCTGCCACAAAGGTTTCAAAAACATTCACTAGATCCACTGCCTATTCATCATGGGAGTCTGAGTCTCTCTATCTTTGATGATATAAGTCCTCAGATGCAGGCAGTAAAGCTCCAGTTCTAATTCCATTCTCTCACTTATATATATTTCCTACTGCTACCTTCTTTCCTCAACTCAGTTTTCAAAACCATATGAGTTTCACCTCTTCTGTAGATATGTCTCCCAGCCACAAGTTTCCATCTTTTCTCTGAACAACTTCATCAGTTCTTTCCTTTAACACATATTTGAAGATATTAAAATATTCTAGTTATATATATCAATACTAGCTAATTAGGGTAATCTTCATCCACAAGGTGTATTAAAAAAACTCCTTAATGCCAGAAACCCATTTTCCTCATCATAACATCTTGCAAAGACACATTACAGTGGATAAAAAAATACAGATTGACTTCAGTGTTCAAAAAAAAAATCTTTACCCTCTTCTATGCATGCAAGTTCTATTAGCAATTGTAGTTTTAGCTGAATAGTGCAATCCACATAGAAAATTCATACTTTAAGAATATTTGCTAATTAGAATGCCTCCTCACTCCAAACAGTGGCATAAATGTCATATTTTTATATTTAATATCTCTGTTTATTTCCTATGTGTGCACATACATAATTTTTTCTGATAAATTTGATATAACTCATGGTACAAAGTATAACCATTTCTAATTAGCTTGATCAAAGATACCACAGTCAGTGCTGAGAAATGGAAATTATGATAATAAAATTATATTGCTTCTGACAGGAGGAAAAATGGTCATACATTGATACACCCCTCCTAGCCTTCCAGAAAAATATTTACATGTGATGTATTTACAAGGGCCTATACATGTATACATAGTAATAGTCTGTAGTATTCCTAAAGGCCTTGCAGCAGAAGCAGCAAGACAGCAAGCTATTTCTACTGACTCTTGTCTTATCTGTGCCATTTTCTGCACTGGTCTATTATGACTTTAACTCTTACACACTCTATGAGTTTGGGTGGGACAAACAATGAAATGGACTGACCATAAAGAGATTAGTATTTCCCTCGTATGTTATCCTTTCATTTCAGAGACTTAGATGTCAGAAGATAGTAAGACATTCTTACTAAAACAGTGATTCATGTAATGAATATTTGTAGAGGATAAGAAGTAAACTATCATTTATTAAGTGTATAAATGTGCAGAGAGTTCAGTGGAAGATGAGCTGAAGTGTCTAGGGAAAGATCTGGAAATGACTGATTTGTTCCATAAAAAATTTTAGAAGTTACCACAACAGTTAAGGAACAGAAATGTAGAACAGTGGGACTTCCCTAGCAGTCCAGTGGTTAAGACTCTGTGCTCTCAATGCAAGGGGCACGGGTTTGATTCCTGATTGGGGAACTAAGATCCCAGATCCTGCATGCTGCACAGCAAGGCCAAGAAAAAAAAAAGAGAGAGAAAAAAGAAAAGAGAAATTTAGAATAGTTATTGCAGAAGGCGCCACTTGAGGACCCTTACTAGGAGACAGTCCAAACAATTTCTATGAGGAATTGATGATCCCCTAGACTTGGAGGTTATCTTTGCAACCAGAACTATCTGAGTTCAAATCTTTCTTCTTCTACTAGGTATTAGGTAATCTTAAACAATTTTATGAGGTGTGCTGAATCTTAGTTTCTTCTTCTAGAGAATGTATCAAACAAAGTGCCAGGCACATGGAGGATGTTTCATAAATAAAGATTCTACCTCTTTTTCCACATATTTATTCACTTATTTGTTCATTCGGTAATAAGGACAGACTGAGTCTAAGGTGATAGGAATACAGGAGTTAAAACTTCTAATGTCATCCTTTCTTATATTAAGCATATAGCCTACTAATAAATAAGTTAGAAAATAATAATATAATTAGCAAGTAAATATTAAGCTATTTTTTATTATATGCTAAGGTAAAAGAAATACAGGGTGCTATACAAGGGACCTAAGTCAGGGTTTTCATGGAAAACTTCCTTGTGGAAGTGGCATTTTAGGCAAGATAAGAAGCATGAAAAAGATAAAGTGAGGGAAAAACATTCCAAGGGAGAACAAAGCTTGTGTGAAAGCTCTGGATCCTAAAGGATAAGTCAGGATGAAGAATAGAGAGTGAAGTTGTGAGCAGCATGAGATAAGGCCAAAATACTGGGCAGATGATGGTTGTGATAATTGCATGACTTTGAATAGTTACATGTAAACTACTAGATTTTATCTTTAGTGCAATCTGAAGACTCTAAAAGGAACTAAGTGGAAAGAATATGATCACACTTTTATTCAAAGGCAGATGATTCTGGCTATCTTGTAGATAATGACAAAAGCTCAGATAGCAATGTGGGGAAAATTTTTGTATAGGCTTTTCTTATAATTGAGGTGAATACTGATGATAGCTTGAAATAAAATGGTAATAGAGAAGGTAAAAACATTAATAGTTTGGATACATGTTTAGGACAGAAACTTGACAAATTTGCATTGATTCACTATTGGAACTACTATGGGAATGGGGAAGAAGTGGAGATAACAGCCATAGATAACTTAGGAAGCAACCTAAGTGTCCATCAACAGATGAATAGATAAAGAAGGTGTGATGTGTGTATATATATATATATATATATATATATATATATATATATATATATATACACACACACACACACATACATACATACATACACACAGTGGAATACTACTCAATCAAAAAAGAATGAAATTTTGTCATTTGCAGCAACATGGGTGGACTTGGAGGGAATTATGCTAACTGAAATAAGTCAGACAGAGAAAGACAAATACTGTATGATATCACTTATGTGGAATCTAAAAACTACAACAAACTAGTGAGTATAACAAAAAAAAAGAAGCATACTCACAGATATAGAGAACAAGCTACTGGTTACACGTTGGGGGGGCAATTTAGGGGTGGAGGAGTAGGAGGTAAAAATTATCGGGTGTTAAGATAGACTACAAGGATGTACTGTATAACATGGGGAATACAGCCAATATTTTGCATAACTGTAAATGGAGTATAAACTTTAAAAATTATATATATTTTTTAAATTAAGCCTTTATTAAAGCAAGATATTTGCAGCAATATGCTGTGAGAATGGAAGATAATGAGCAGGTTTCAGAAATTGTGATGACATAGTCAAGAATGTGACTATGAGATGGGAATAAAAGAAATATTATTAAGATAAGAAGGTCATATAATTGGAAGACTAAAGTGTAAAGAAAATCAACACAGGAAGAACATATGAAGCTTAAAGGGTTTTCACAGTAGGTAAAGAATGGAAGACATCAATTTCAGATAAATCCATGGAAAGACAAGGGATGGCCATTTAACTTGACCTAGAGGAAAAATAGCCCCTGATACTACCTAAGGCAATTGATATGCCTCTATACCACAGTTTCTTAACACTGATCAATCTGTGAAAAAAACACAAATTACTCACGGACTAATTGCCTCTTAGAAACCATTTATCCTAAACTACTTGATGTTACAAAGGAAAGACTGATTCCCAAAGAAATAAAGTGTTTTCCAGGATCACATTTAAATTTGTAGGAAAATTAGACCTAAAACTCAGTCCAGCTTTTTTTCCATACGACCAAATTAAGGTAATATTTCCCAAATAATCTCGTAGTGCAAATGTTTGGGGTCTTCAGACCATAAATATTATTTCTCTTTCTCACTCAAGTTCTGAACAAGTTGATAAAAAGAGCAAATAGCAAAGTAGTTAGAAAACAAAAATCACTTATAAAATCTAAATTATAGCATATGGTTCAGTATGATAGCAAAATGGATCAGCTAAATAAATCCCATAATTATGGATAATTACTGATCAAGTCACAAGCATTTTGAAGGGGGGGCCTTACCCAGGTTAGAAATATGATATACAGGAGCAAGAGAATAGATGCTTTCTAAAGCAGCTCATGCCCAAAAGTTGAGTGCTTATCCCAGATTTACTGACCTGTTAAATCACTCACCTGAAATGGAATGAGTGCTAGAATGGAGAGAGGCCAAGAGTATTAAATAATTAACATCCCTTGTGTGTAACGACTATCAGGAGTTGGATAGTAACACCTCCCAAATAACAAAGAAACCATTATCAGTAATGGGGAAATACAGAGGCAACTCCACAAATTCATAAATTAGATAAATAATATTGGCATTCATACATGAAATGCCAGAATATAAATAATAAAAGGGTGTTTTATCTATGGAGAAAGGTATGGAGGTTCCTTGAAAAAATAAAAATAAAGCTACCATATGATCCTACAATCACAATCCTTGGCATATATCCAGAGAAAACCATTATTCGAAAAGATACATGCACCCCAATGCTCATTGCAGCACTATTTACAATAGTCAAGACATGTAAGCAACCTAAATGTCCATCAACAGATGAATGGATAAAGAAGATGTGTTATATATACATATAATGGAAAATTACTCAGCCATAAAAATGAAAGAAATAATGCCAGTTGCAGCAACATGGATGGACCTACAGATTATCATACTAAGACAAATATCACATGATATCACTTACATGTGGAATCTAAAAAAAAAGAAAGATACAAATGAACCTATATACAAAACAGAAATAGACGCACAGACATGGAAAACAAACATGGTTATCAAAAGGGAAAAGGGGAAGGGGGAGAGATAAATTAGGAGTTTGGGATTAACATATACACACTACTATATGTAAAATAGGTAACTAACAAGGGCCTACTGTATAACACAGGGAAATATACTCAATATTTTGTTACAACCTATAAGGGAAAAGAACCTGAAAAATAATAGATATAAATATATGTACACCTGAAACTAACACAGCATTGTAAATCAGCTATACTTCAATAAACAAATTAAAACAGAGGTGCTGGGCTTCCCTGGTGGCGCAGTGGTTGAGAGTCCGCCTGCCAATTCAGGGGACACGGGTTCGTGCCCCGGTCCGGGAAGATCCCACATGCCGCGTAGTGGCTGGGCCCGTGAGCCATGGCCGCTGAGCCTGTGCGTCCGGAGCCTGTGCTCCGCAACGGGAGAGGCCACTACAGTGAGAGGCCCGCGTATCGCAAAAAAAAAAAAAAAAAAAAAAAAAAACAGAGGTGATTTAAAGAGGCATAAATATCTTCCAGAACCATAACCAAAACAGAAAACTATGTCAGTGTGAAAGTGAGAGAATGATGGCCTCTGGAAGCCTAGGAGGAGAGGAAAGAATCACAGGGTTGCAAAATGGCAGTGCCTCATCATAACTATTCAGAAGGTTATCCAATCTGCAAAATGTTTTGAGTATTCCAGTCACAAATGTGAGAATATCCTTTTAGACAAGATGTATGGCACCTTCAATTTTAGCCACTGCATAATTAATCCATTCCTTGAATTATATGCTCACCATACATGCTTTTGCGCCTCACAGAAGTATGATTATAGGGATAGATTTTTTACGGGATATGTTCACTCAAGAATTCCAGTCTTCAAAGTTCTTTTATTTCCCATATGAAATTAATAAATGAGCACTTTAGTTAAGCACATTCCTTTATGGGTTTGGTTAATATGAGTCAACTCTAAACTTTTACTTAACTCTCAAAAATTATATTTCTAACTGAAAAGTGAAGCCCCATGGTAGCCTTTCTGCCCATACTCAGATACCACATATTTCTATTTTGAATCTCATCCTGAAGTGAAATATTCACTTCTCCATGGTATTGTCTTAAAAATACAGAGCACTGTTTAAAACATTGAGCAACTAAACACAGAGAATGAAGATTCAGAATCTGGATCTTACTGTTGTAGTTTTTTTCAAATTTTTGTTATTGAAATATAATTGACATATAACATTGTATTGGTTTTAGATGTACAATATAATGATTTGATATATGTATATATTGTGAACTGATTACCACAATAAGTTTAGTTAATATTACTATTGTAGTTCTAATTCCATCTCCCTACTTCTAATGGGAATGATCCATTTTGGAATCTCCTTTGCCTTTTCTCAGGCCCCCATTCTCTGAATATCCTTTTTTTTTTTAAATAGCTTTTCCATTCTTTCACTCCGAACACCAAAATACAGCATGTAACTTGAGTAAGGGAGGTATTTTCAGAGAAATGAGAATAACATTGTGATAAATGCTGTCAATCTGTTTTTACCCACTTCATGATGAAAGAAATCAGGAGCAAAGTTATCTTGACAAAATTTCACCAACTAGTACTAATACACAATAGTTGCAATTTATTGTTGGTTGAGATTTGTTTGTATTTCCATGTGAAGTAAACTTTAAAACAAAGTGCTCATTTATAAATAAATACCAATCATAAACCGCTTTAAAGGTGGTAAGGAAAGCCTCAGAGGAGACTACATCTGTATCACTTTGCTTTATGGTAAAATGTTTAGGAATAGGTTAAACCCTCATGACCTTCTGACAGTTTTTAGTACTTTTGTCCCATTGGATACACCCACAAATTTAAAGGAAGTACTAAAATTATCAGAAGCTTTGGCCTGATCTGGGATGGAAAATCAAAGCCCTATACATACTGTTGAAAAATCCCATGCAATTAGTATTCTGGGGAAGCATCCATCATTCATGTATAGCAGCAGTCCCCAACCTTTTTGGCACCAGGGACCAGTTTTGTGGAAGACAATTTTTCCATAGATGAGGGTGGGGGATGGTTTGGGGTTGATTCAGGCTCATTACATTGATTGTGCACCTTATTTCTATTATTATTACACTATAATATATAATGAAATAATTATACAACTCAACATAATGCAGAATCAGTGGGAGCCCTAAGCTTGTTTTCACTTGCCACTCACTGATTGGGTTTTGATATGAGTCTGCAAGCAGTTGATTTGTTATGGACTCTGTGCAGTTAAACCTCTCTGCTAATGATAATCTGTATTTGCAGCCACTCCCCAGCATTAACATCACTGCCTCAGCTCCACCTCAGATCATCCTGTGTTAGATTTTCATAAGGAGCGTGCAACCTAGATACCTTGCATATGCTGTTCACATTAGTGTTCACTCTACTGTGAGAATCTAATGCCGCCACTGATCTGACAGGAGGTGGAGCTCAGGTGGTAATGTGAGTTATGGGGAGTGGCTGTAAATATAGGTGAAGCTTCGCTTGCTCCCATGCCGCTCATCTCCTACTGTGTGGCCTGGCTTCTAACAGGCCACGGACTGGAACCGGTCTGTGACCTGGGGGTTGGGGACCCTTGATCTATAGACTGCATAGCAGAGTTGAAAGTAACATGAAAAGAACAGAGGTCCACAGTGATCAGGGTCAGAGAAATAAGAACATCTTATTTACCCTTGCCATGTAATAGATTGTGTCCTCCAGAGACCCACCATGGCTAGCTCAGATGACATATAGCCAATTGGAAAGCAGTAGTGAGGATTTATGGCTTAAGGAATTTACCACCAGAACTCATGTTTCCATGTTATTAGTGTGGACAAAACAGTCTGAAATATCTGAGGATGGAACGCTTATTTCTGTAAACAAGTCAGTGGGGAGAATGACAGTGTAGCAACTTCACTCCTTAAAATCACTTTTCTGCATCTGTTCTATTACACTGGGTTAAAAATATTGTGCTTAATACAATTCGCAATTAGATTAATGAACATGCCCCAGCAAAAAGCAGTGCCCATCACTATGTTTTGTTTTTCTAATCAGAAAAAGCATTTATTCATTAGTAAACATTTGGTCAATTATAATTCAGAGCACCTTTATTTTTTCTAAATTAAATCTTGGAGTCCCCACTTAATTAATCAACAGGTCTAACTTTGGTCATTGTAGGGGAGCAAAATCTTTTGTGGACTTTATCAGTCAGGAGAGGCTAGGTAACAGCCCTGTTTACCTAGAGGTACCTAAATTAACAACTCCAAACTCTCAGTAGTAAAATAATAAAATAATAAAGGTTAATTTCTGTCTCACACTACATGTTAAATGAAGGCCAAAAGAATGTGCCCATCCTAGAACACAGGCTAAGAGCTGCTCAATAAAATGATCACATCACTATTTTAACATATGCTTCTTTCCTCATAATCGCTGTGCTGAGAGAAGGAAGGGCACTGGTCCACTGAAAGGTCTAGTTTGAAAAAAAAAAAAAAACTCACTTCATCTCACCTTTCCTTAGCTAAATCTCCTGGTGATGCCTAACTTCAACTGGGTGGGAAATATAATTATTTACCTAGAAGTAATGATCAGATATTAATGATTAATATTAGTGAATATTTATAATGCTTATTACAATTCAATCTTTTGGTCACTATATAGTTGATTTACTCTCAACTCCTTTCTGAGGGAGGTGCCCCAAAGTCCAACATACATGTGTGATTGATGATTGTGTTTATAACTGGTCCAAACATAATCAGGAACTAAAAACTAAACTGTTTCCAGTAACCCAGCATGCATTAATGAAACTGGAACAGAATAAACAATAAATGTTCACTGCACTTCAGAAAAAAGAATAGGAAACACATAGCAGTAACTGTTCACAGCAATTCTGAAATTCCATTGGGCAAGCATTATCAGTGCTCTTCTAAATCTTGCATGCCTTCTCATATTTCCTCAACTGCTTATTTTTTCTCTCTCTGATCAGTAACCCTCCTGTGGTGGGTGGCTTTTCCATCCTCAGACAAGTGAAACATCACACAAAAGAGCATGAAATATGGCTTCCTAAGAAGTCCCAGGTGTAAGATGAGGGTAATATAAACCACAAGTATGGAGGAATTCATCCCTGATGGAATGATCTTTGACCATTGGGCAACAGAAAAAAGAGAGGAAGCCTCCTTCCTCTCATCCATATACTACTCACCACGCTTTCTAAGAAGAACTACTTACTTTGAGAGTAGTCCATGGAAGAGAAGAAAGGTAGCTCGTTCATGTTTGGTTCCCTTCCTTCTCCCTGTTGATGGACATATCTACATAACAATCTGATGGAGAAAATAGAACAAAACACTGGCCAATAAATGCTTCACACAGGAATAGACAATTTTCTCTCCTGCTCACCTATCATTGCCCATAGAAAGCAACATGGACATATGTAACTTCAAGCGTTAAACAGTTATAATCCCTGATGTACCTGGAAGAAGAGAACAAGATGCCAGAGAACATGAGTAATGTCTACCCCAGATGCCCTCAGCATTCATATCATGCAGCGCTCCTCCTAACTGAGACTCTGAGTGTAAGTGAGGCCAAGGTCACTACCACCTCAGAAATTTCTTTAAGGCCTTTTCCCAGCATTCAGGAATCTATGTCTCTCTCCATCTTCAGGGTTGGGCTGCTCCTATATACCCCAATACTTGCGTTAAGGACCTTTGGACATAAAGATCTGCTCTAAAAAGATTAAAAGGCTTTCACAGAGAATGGACTTGAGGATATGGGGAGGAGGAAGGGTAAGCTGTGGCAAAGTGAGAGAGTGGCATGGACATATATACACTACCAAACGTAAAATAGATAGTTAGTGGGAAGCAGCCGCATAGCATAGGGAGATCAGCTCAGTGCTTTGTGACCACCTAGAGGGGTGGGATAGGGAGGGTGGGAGGGAGGGAGACGCAGAGGGAAGAGATATGGGAACATATGTATATGTATAACTGATTCACTTTGT